>JASGAU010390739.1:0-19654 GCA_030220045.1 Australoheros facetus | reverse complement strand
TTATACACACTTAGACACAGTTACACAGTTATTAAAATATGCAAGCTTGTAGCATGCTTATCAGTTCCTTCTTCTGTGTCCTTCACTGTCGCCTATTAACAGCCTCATTTGGGTCCTGTAGACGCAAAACATCAGACCAAAACACACATTCTTTTCCAGTATCTCATCAGTATGTGATTTTGTTGTTTCTCTGCTATGCAGTCTTATTTCTGTCTGCTGTACAGAGTTATTTCAACACCTTCACCTTGTTGATTAATTGGCATATTAATTAATTAAGTGGCATATTAATTCTGCAATATGCCACTTAATGCTATATTTCTATTTAAATTGTTATATTTATGGTATGTCTAGTGTGCAGCTTATGTACACTCCTTACTTCAAACTGAACTTTGAACTTTGAACTAGCTTTTGTGAAGTGTGACGTTGCACAGCACCAAGTAGGTGTCTTATTATTGATGGCTGGATTTCACTTCAAGGAGGTCCTGCGTTTCTGTGTGCTGTTTCAGTATGATGGCTTATCAAGACACATAACAGAACTGGATCTTGTAAAATTTTACTGGTGTTTCCCTACTGTAGCAACTAAAAATATGCTGTGCTTGATTAGATCTCACAATTGCATAATTACACCAAACTTCATATAAGCAAATCTGTGCCTACATACCAAGCTCTTACCATGATTGGCTACGTCTCTCAGACTGGCATCAGTGACACTGTCATAGCCTACGGTGTATTTCATATATGGCTTCAGTGAACACCTTCCTGGCGAGTGGCCTATTTACAGTTTTTCTCAGTTGTTTACACACAAATATTGGTACTTGAGACACAATGAACACAACATGTAACTCATGCACCAACCCACTGAACCAATTCTGCTAAACTACAAGCATAATTCAAGCTTTACACTGAAATTGCAGTTCTAAAACATATTTTTTTTCAAAAAACTACACACAATTTTCTGCATTTGGCACAATTTTCATGAATAAAATCTCTTGTTTACACAAGGAACACACTTTCACTTAAAATTCTAAGTTAGTTGCCCTACTATGCACACTGACTCATCATATGGGCAAACCACCTGCCACATTGTCTTACAATTAGCAATCAGAGCTTTAGCATAAAAGGGCAACAGGTGAGCTCTTCTGTTTTTGAGCAATGGATGCCAACACTGGAAACAGAGGCAGAGCCACAGGAGTGAGAGCAAGAGGAGGAAGACAGGGAGGATGAGGACGGCCAAGGACCGTAATCTCTGATGAGATCCGAGCCACTTTGGTTAACCATGTGGTCAACTATGGTCTAACAATGAGGGAAGCTGGGCAAAGAGTACAGCCAAATTTGAGCAGGTACACTGCAGCATCCATCAGACTTTCCGAAATGAGAATAGGTAAGAAATCTACCCTCACTAGAAAACTGCAGTACTGCGTATCAGTACAGTACTCAATGAGTACAGTAGTACAGTATTGCATGTGGACTGTTCTGTAAGGCTAAAAATACAGTGTGTTCCAAGTATTTGGGAAATTTATTCCTACTTTGTATTCCTAAACAGTACTTACAGTATTTTACTATTTGTATTGCAGAACTGAAAGATTACCAACAAAAGGTGGAGGGGAAGGTCTTCTGTCTCCTGAACAGGAACTGAAATTGTGAACATGGTCCTAGAAAATAACGCCATAACATTACAGCAAATACAAAGAAGAATAATAGAGAACAATGAGATATTTCAAAATTTTGATTGGGTAAGTTTATCAACGCTGGACCGTGTCTTGCGCAGAAATAATCTGAGGATGAAGCAGGTCTACAGGGTGCCATCTGAACGCAATTCAGAAAGAGTTAAAGAATTGTGATATAACTATGTGTAAGTAAGTCCTATACAATCCCACAATTGATGCATCCTTTCAACACTGTATGAATTATACATATTTCAGTGTTGTAATCATAAGGATTGTGCTTCACAATAATGACCACTCCATGTCTATTTCTGATATTGTCATGTGTGTTCCTGAGAGTCCTTGAGTTAGAGGTGGCTGCAGTGGAGCACCAGCTCAGCTTCATTGATGAGGTTGGATTCAACCTCACAAAAAGACGAAGGAGGGGAAGGAATATCATCGGCCAATGTGCCATTGTTGAAGTCCCTGGGCAGCGCGGAGGGAACATCACAATGTGTGCAGCGATTACCCACCACGGCGTCATCCATCACCATGCTACCCTT
Organism: Australoheros facetus; assembly: GCA_030220045.1. Lineage (NCBI taxonomy): Eukaryota > Metazoa > Chordata > Actinopteri > Cichliformes > Cichlidae > Australoheros > Australoheros facetus. The sequence continues at coordinate 17,448 of JASGAU010390739.1, read as the reverse complement.
GGCCCCTACAACACTGCCCATCTGAACACAGTCCTGGACACCCTACACAACACACTCATTCCCCCAGATCAGACAGACGGCCCAAAGCAGCTCAGGTACGTTGTCATTGGGACAACGTAAATTTACACCGGGCTGCTCTGTTTCATAACTGGTTCACTGCCCACCCACGCTTTTCAGTTGTTTATCTCCTTCCATATTCTCCATCCCTCAATCCTATTGAGGAATTTTTTTCTGCCTGGAGATGGAAAGTGTATGATGTAAATCCACAAACACGTATGCCCCTTCTCCAAGTTATGTAAGATGCATGTGGAGATATAGCAGTTGATGATTTTCATGGCTGGATTTGTCATGCTAGACAATATTTCCCCCACTGCTTGGCCAGGGAAAACATTGCTTGTGATGTAGATGAGGTGCTGTGGCCAGATCGAGACAGAAGACAGGATGCAGCATAGATTATTTTTTTTTACTGTATACAGTAAATTATTTTTTTGCATGTAGACCACTGTATGTACAATGTACAGTGTGTACTTTATTTTTGTGGTGAAAAATAAAATATATTTGTTACCGTGTATTTGTGCGTTGTGAGTATAAAAACAATAGTCTAAAATATTTTACAACACACTTCTGTATGTACTGTCTGTAGTAAGTGTAACACTGAACAAAAAAGGCCTGAGTCATTATGATGAATGAAGAAGTGTTTTCCATTCATCATAGTGTTTTACATTGAGCACATCAGTGTTCAACTGGTTCTTATCAATGTCTATTCATATGATGGTTTGTGTGTCATCTGAAAACAAAACACAATTTTAGGAAGAGATAACATTGTTTTAAATGTAGAGTTTCATTTTGCAGGAGAATTGAAGGGTTTTGTCCATTGTGTGTGTGTGTTTTTTTGATTCGTGTGTAGAGTTGTGAGAGTATGAGGCATCCTTTCAGAAAATGTGTGCAAACAATCGAGAAAAACTGTAATAAAACAGTAATGTTTAGTTTGGTCCTGTTCAGAAAGGAAAGGTGTACTGTTGGGATTGATTACTTTGTGATTGACTGACACTGTTGTATGAGTGAGCCTGTTTTTGGTTTTCTTGGTCATATCCACCTTGCTTGTAATGTTTTATTCATTCATTAGTATACTGAATAATATGTTGTAATGTCATTTAATTGTCTTATTGAAGTTTTATGTATTTATTTAATTGTATATGTATGAATGTGTGATGATTATCATCAGTGGTGAACCAAAGACAATTTTCCACTGATGTGGACAATAAAGTTATTCTTGATTTATTTTTTTTTTTAAAAAACATCATAGAAAACCTCAAAATGCTCAAATTGAGATTGCACACATGGCTTTCATATAAAGAATATGCCTGTGAACGAGCTCTGGATAAGCGGTAAATGCGGATGGATGAATGACCTAAAAATTGGACTGATTTCAACGACTACACTTGAACAAGAGTGAGTGCGCTTTCTGCACTCAGGAATGACAGTGTTCCTGTTGTTTTGAAGAAAATCAATATTATCTGTTCAGCAAACAACATAACTATTTCTTCTAGAGCTGGTGGTGTCTTACAGCCTTGGAACACAAAACAATCAAGAGAAATGTAAAAAAAGTTGTTTTATAAACACCACGGGGACTTAATTTCAATAGATGAGTCAAGCTCTCCTCCTGACGCCCAGTGTGCAAACAAAGGCCTTTTTATTGACAGAGCATGAAAAAAGGCGAGTGATGTGAAGCAGTTACCCTCTCTGCTCCCTCAGCTGAGAGGCAGCCGGGGGGGGGCTGTAAGAATGACTGGCTAAAAATACAACCTCCCGATGCTTTTCCAAGGTCACTCTGTCATTTTGATTTGATTGGACCACAGCGGTCACAGCCATCCTCCTCCTGAGCTTCACTAACAAGCATGACATTCTCTGCCAATGATTGCTCAAACATCTTCCATATCTGAAGCATTTATTACCAGCTTACATTAATTTTGCTTCCTTGCTGGAACCATGACACGTGTCATTTGTTTACCAGGTAAACTGGAGGACACCTGAGGTATTAGATTATTAATGGTGTACTGTAGACTATCTCGAATTTCAGTATTATGCACAATTCATTCAGAGGTTTCTGTTGATTTTCATTGCCTCTACAGTTTTTCTACAGTGTGAAGTTAAAACACACGATGTAATAAACACTAAGTATTTTTCATTAGCGATCAGCATCTTGAAGTGTAACCAACCCCCAGGTGAGCCTTGTCAAAAATTCATTGGTGGAATTTGTTACCTTTTTAGAGAGTTTTTTTAGAGTATTTTTTTCACATCACACACAGCATGACATGCTACATCACAATGCTTCTGCACTTAATGCCCATGCAATGCTGCAAAATTCCAAAAATATACATGCACTAAAATAAAATAAAAAATTACTTTTCTTGAGCTTGTTCTTCCTTATCCTCCTCCACTCCTTGTTCAGTCTTCAACGCAGCCTTTTTTCTTCTTCTCTCGGATCGTTGCCATCGATTGTTGGTATCATTAGCAACAACTGAAGAATTTAGTGTTGTACTATCATATCCGTGTTGTAACTATGTTTGACTGCTGCCAACTGTGGTTACCAGGATGCGCCATGAATGTACAACAATTCAAAATCTGTTTTAGTGAGCGCAAATGTGTTTACAGTTTTGCAAAATGGATACATTGTGCTGCCACCTTTTTTCAGTCATAAGGGACAGGTTATGAAGTTTTAAAAAAGGAAATGAGGAATACTGCATAGACTTTTTGATACTTTAAAATCACAAGTGAATATTTTGTGGCCTCTCAGTGCTGCTGTTTTTTTGTAATGAGACAGATACACTGTAACTGAATTTAAACAGGGAGCCTGTTCAGGTCTATTGCTTTCCCATGATGAAAGAAATGTGGAAATCAGAACCATGAAAACACATTTTTGGTATTGCCAACTGAATTGAAGTACATTTCCACTGCAGTGCTACCTATAGCCTACAGTTGGCACATGCTTTTACTCTACTGCAAGATTTTTTCTTTAGCATTGTTGGCATACAGGTCAACACGTTTGTATATATACAATGCAAGTCCAAAGTTTGGGCACACCTTCTAATTCAGTATTTTTTACATTATGTAAAAATTGTCTGTGTTGCAGATTAATACTAAAGTCATCCAGACTATGAAGAAATACATATGGAATTATTTAATAAACATACAGTGTTAAACAAACCAGAATATGTTTCATATTTTAGATTCTTTAGAGTAGGCACCTCTTGGCTTTTTCTCAGTCAGCTTTATGAGGCAGTCACCTGCAATAGCTTTCAGTTAACAGCTGTGCCTCATCAAGAGTTAATTTATTGAATTTCTTGCCCTTTTAATGTGTTTGAGATCATCAGTTGTGTTGTGAAGAGGTAGAGTTGGTATACAGTGAATAGCCCTATTTGAGTAATATTCTAATCCATATTATGGCAAGAACGACTCAACTAAGTAAAGAGAAACAACAGTCCATCATTACTTTAAGAAATGAAGGTCAGTCAATCTGAAAAATTTCAAGAACTTTGAAACTATCCTCAAGTGCAGTCGCAAAGACCATCAAACATTATGATGAAACTGGCTCTCATGAGGGCCGCCCCAGGAAAGGTAGACCAAGAGTTCCCTCTGATGCACAGGATAAGTTCATCAGAGTTACCAGCCTCAGAAACAGGAAGCACCCCAGATAAGGGCCCACCTAAATGCTTCACAGAGTTCAAGTAGCACACACATCTCAACATCAACTGTTCAGAGAAGACTGCGTGAATCTGGACTTTATGGTCGAATTGCTGCAAAGAAGCCACTTCTAAGGAAGAACAACAAGAGGAAGAGAATGGCTTGAGCCAAGGAACACAAGGAATGTAATATAATCTATTTAATCAGTTCAGAATCTGTTTCACTCATAGAAACTAAGATAATAGTAAGTAAAGTACTTCAAAATCAACAAATAAAAAAGCAATTTCTAATGGCTTAGGAAATGCAGTACAGACTGCGGATGAGATGAAAAGGATTAAAGTAAAATGTTAAAATAGGAAAACAATGCAGCGAATCTGCTAATCAGATGCTGTTGCAACATCTTCTTCTGTATAATTCATGAGTCTCTGAGGTTGTGTACTGATACAGCATAACTCCATCCCTTACTTATGCTGCAATAGGCCTAGGCTGCTCAGCGGGGGTGGGAGGGTGGGTGGGGAGGGGCATGATGCAGTTTTATAAAAATAGTTGTAATCATGGTCTGTATCAAAAAGCTGCTATTTTAAATGTGTCCAGATAATTTAATTGTTTTAGAAGCTTTAAGGGGCTTAGCCTTGTTAGTACACACTTTATTTGACTGATTGTAGACGCCTGCGCCTCTTCCTTCTTATAAGCATGTGTAAAACTTTTCCACAATTTATTTGTACTACGTCCTGAATAAGGCACTAGCTGCTGCATGCAAGATTTTTTAATAGTCTAGTTGGGACATGTCAGTATAATTTAATAAATATAATATAGGCTTGAGGAGGACCTTGAGCAGCTTGTTGGTGCTGTATTTAACAATGCCGCCTCATAGCAAAAAGGTTCTTGGACGGCCTCTGGTCATCTGCTGTGTGGAGTTTGCATGTTCTCCTGTGCCTGCAGGCGTTTTCAGATCCCTCCCACACTTTAGACTGCTGAGTCTGAATTTGCTGGAGGTGTGGATGTAACAGTGGTTGTCTGTTTCTGTGTTAGCCCTGGGGCAGATTGGTAACAATCTGTCCAGTGTACCCTGCCTCCTGGCCCGTGACAGCTGGACTAGGCTCTGGCTTTCCTGCAACCCTAAATTGGATACGAAGTGAAGAAAACTGATGAACTGAATCGGTTTGGAGACCTTCTTCTGTCTTTCCAAGAACTCTGAAAGTTTCTTCAAGTGCGCAAAAAACATCAATCGTTGAGACAAATCTAGCTGTTACTGGGGCCATCCCAGCAAAGGAAGATCATTATGGCAAAAGAGAAGTTCATTTACCAGGCTCAGAAACTGATTGATGTAAATGTGATGTTTTCCATTTACAATGTCAAAAATTGTAAAGTTAAAGAAAAACACTTGAAGCTGTGCGACATGAGGACAGAAACCTAACAAATGCTTTCCTGGACACATCCTTGATGTTTGTGCACACTGGTAGTTGTTTACCTTGCAGTTCTCATCAGCTTGAGGTCACAGTCTAGCCTATTGAATACGTCATCCTTTAAATATATGGTGGGTTTACTTGCCTGACCCACAGTTGCCATAACAAGATGACTTAGATTATCTAAAAACTGTGACATTTGTAAGTAGATCCAGTGAGAGAAAAATAAGGGGAAAGAAAATTTCCAGGGAACAGAAATATGTGTAATTTTGGAGTTTCTGGTGTGGGTGGTGCTGTTGGTCACACTGTGTCAGGAGCACCAACTTATGGAAGACGGGGGTTTCTCAGCTAGTTCTCAGGGGCATGATGCACATGTTACCACTGGTGTCAGGTGACAAACCTGCAGCTTTCACGAAAAAGCTGCTGTTTATACTTGACAAACATGACAAAACCAGGTATGATTTGGAAGGGTACAAAATAAAGACAAGAGCAGATATGTTCCTGTTTTATGCACGTGGCATGACTCAAACTTGTGTACACACACTGTCACTGCAGTCACAAAGGGATTGTTTCTCGTCTCATAATACAAGGATAAACAGCTCTGAGCACATCTTTTACATTTGCTGCATTTACAAAGACGAATCAAAAAAGTAGTACTTTCCCTTTGTCTTCTCTGTGTCAGTGTAAAAATCCATTCACAGTGTCCGCAGATCGTATACGTGCATTTACAATTGCGCCTCTGTGATGACACCTGAGCCACAAGAACAACAAAACACAACGTGACACTTCTCGTGTGGGCGGGCTGGAAGGAGGGAGGCAAAGTTTCTGCATGGTAAGAAGACTTAGTCAGCCACCCCCATGCAGCTTAGCTGGCTGATAGACACTAACTCACAGCTGCTGCTTGCTATTGCGCGTGGTTATGCTTGAGCTAAGTCAACCACACAAATGAAACATGTGAGATAAGAAGAAGAAAAACAACCTCCACAGATGTTTATTGCAAGGCTGAAAGAAGAACAGAACCGGAAATGTGACATGAAACTAAAGGGGGAAGCATGGTTTGAATTGTGTTAAATAAACTGAAAAAGTGAAACTACATGTAAAACAATTGCAAAATAAGCCCTGTATTAATATCAAGACTACCAAGCAGGTGCAAAGTGAAATTATGTTATCTAAAAAATAAAACCAGAGCATTTGTGTACTAATTTTGGCATAGACTATTAGGTCCCTTAAGTTTCACATTCATGTCATAATTTATTTTCCTAATGCATTTATTTAAGAGGATTTAAAATACATTGATGACAAATAAGATTCACTGCAGGATGTTTGTTGATTTGACCCTGAATAGAGAATTCTTGCGCCTGTTCTGAATGAACGCGTGCTGCAGATAAATGGACAAGCAGGGACCCTGGCAGGAGAGCACAGAGTAGGCAGAATTATGGCCAAACAGCAGAAATCTGTCAGCCTCCCGGCAACGTGAGAGGACACCTGGAGGTAATGTAAGCAGGCCTCCCCAACCCACCTTCCCCAACTCCCCTCTCCTATTTCTCTTTATCTCTGTGTCTCATCCTACCTCCCACCCTCTCCTCGTGACTCATCACCAGAACCTTAATCACCAATGAGTGGGCACTGCCTCCACCTTCAACAAGGCAGGAGGTTAAAATCAGGGCTGAGATTCTGTTGCCACCTGCTGGCTGCTGTCTTGAATTGCATCAAGAGATGTCAGCTAAGAGATTTCATTTGTTTTTGTCTTTAGAGGAACAAATTAAGTAATTTGGGTTTCCTGTGTGCAGCTATGTACTTTAAACGGGCACTCGATCAGTTTTAGATAACAAAGCATTTAACTAACCATTATTAGAAAAGCAGGAGCTGGTGTTTTTCACCAAACAATCTTGACTTTCAGCCAAATACACCAGCTTTACAGATTTTGACTGTTCTTTTTCTGCCTCACAGTAACAGTTAAAGTTTGTATGGGACCCTCACACCAACGAGGAAAAAAAGACACCTCCTGCAGCTGTGATTAGCCAACAGCTGCAAGAAAAATGAACAACGGATCTCACATTGTGCAATTTTGCATGTGTAAATGTATGCAAACAAAAACAAATGAATACAGAAAAGTAGATAGAAGTTGAAGATCAGTTATACAGATCAGTTTGGAATGACATTTTAATGCACTGGTTTACTTGACTGACTACCTATCTGTCTGCCTCTTATGTAAATATCTATCTGTAATTCAAGGGGTTTAGCCAAAGTACTGCGTTAACTGTCTAAGAGTTAAAGCCAATTTTAGCTCAGCTGTTTTGACGAAAAAGTCAAGCTCTTGTTGTTGCATTGGCGTTAGCGTCTATTCCACAAATCTTCAACATTGGCCATAACTTGAGGACGATGTGACCTAGGATGTTCAAATTACACCATAGATGCATTTATTAACAAGAACACCAGTGAGCAGTTACTAGTGCTTGGCTACTTTGGATTCATAATTGGGGGGGGGGGGGTGTGCAAAAGTGCTTATAGCAATGTCAGTGAACAAGTGTGTGAAGTTTGATGGGATCTAGCTTGAACCACTCCCTGTGGTGTGAATTTGAACATCCTAGGTGAAATTGTCCTTAAGTTTTGGCCAACGTTAAAATTTTTGTGGAACAGACATGGCGATAGCTATTCCACAATAGATTGACTTTTTCTTCGAAACGGCCTTGCTAAAAATCTTGGACAAGTCTGAATTTCAGCAACCTTGACCTGAAGGTAAAGGTCAGAGGTCAAGTTTTCTGAAAATATTGTGAAGGTGATAACTCGAGAACGATCTCACCTAGGATGTTCAAATTCACACCATAGATGTATACTGTTCAAGCTAGACCCATCAAACTTGACAAACGCTTGTTTCTGATCTGAAACATGCACGTGTGAGAAATTTGCAAAAAGGGAAGAAATCAGGAAGAGGGAAAATACTTTTTCATGGCACTCTATACGCTGTATTGGCTCCACTATGACTGACAGATGATGTGGTACGCTTTTCCTTTTCTTCTCCACACTTTTCTTTCCTCATCATTCTGGTACAAGTTAATCTCGGTCTCCACTGAACGCATCCTCTATGACTTCATGTAAATGGTAAATGGACTGGTTCTTATATAGTGCTTTTCTGCTCTACCTGAGCACTTAACATGCTTTTATACAACATGGTTCATTCACACACACACAGACACAAACGCTCACACGCCAATGAATGCATCAGGAGCAAATGCCCAAGGATACTTTGGCATGCAGACTGGAGCAGCCAGGGATCAAACACCAACCTTTCGATTAGTAGATGATCTGCTCTACCACCTCTACCACCTCTAGCCACCCCCACCATCTGAAAGTCTTCAAAGTTTGTTTATACTTAGGAGTCTGATTTTGAACATTTTCCTTCTAGAAACCACATTCACCCATTTACACACACATTTATGCTCTATGCACTTGAGTGCTTGTTATACTAAAAGAAAATGCATGTATAGAATCTACAGATCTGATTAGGAAAACAACAAAAATAAACAATAAAACAACAATGCACATTTACCACAAAGTAAGGGTTTGAATTTTTTTCCTTTCCTTTGAAATTTTATTTACAATGTTCTTTGCTGTTGTCGAAACCTCCCATTCAGGATTGTTTTATAATTCTCTTGTGCTGAATAACATAATATAATATTATATGCTGAATAATACTCCATAATCCACAAAAAAAAATTTCAATTACTGCAAACCTATAAAGCATAATTGCAAGATATATAAAACATGAATATGTGCCAATATTGTGCATATTTTATAAATGTTGTCTTGAACATCACTGGAAGTATTTTGTCAGTATATGAACAGTGAAGGCCTCAGTTATGGCTCTGTTTTTTGTTTATTTTTTACTTTTTTGCAGGATAAATTTGAAAATTCTTTCTGTGAACATACAGATAGGTGACAGTGAAGGGATTTTGTGGCCCTGTTGTATTATCTAAAATAACTTTCAGTTCAGTTGTCAACTGTTCATACAAGCTGCATGTATTAGACTGACCAGTCAAATCTTATTAAAAGTAATTCAGAGATTGCTGACTTTGCATCAAAATAAGGTTTTAAGAAGCTTTCTTTTTTTCTTTTTGCTTCTTGTACCATCATTTCTCTATCATCTGTCTCAAAATTCTGAGAGCGAGACACTGAGGACAGCTACAAGTACCTTGGAATCCCACAGGAAAACCATGAAGAGGCCACTAGGAAAGCTGCAGAGAGTAAGGCAAATCCTGAGGAGTCAGCCGAATGGGAAGAACAAGATCCAGGCTATCAACACCTACGCCCTGCCAGTCATCAGATACCCTCCTGGGATAATAATCTGGGCAAAGGAGGAGATAGAAGCCACTGACATCAAGACAAGAAAGCTCCTTACCATGCATTGAGGGTTTCACCCCAAGCCCAGCACCCTGACACTGTACCATCAGCACTGAGAAGAAATGGCTGATATTGAAAAATCCTACCAATGGCTGGGCAATGCTAGATTGAAAGACAGCACTAAACATGGCAGCACAAGAAGAAGCTTTAAGCTGGGGTCTACCACACCAGGCAAGCCTCCAGGTGCAGGCTGTGCAGAAATGCCCCTGAGAAAATCCTGCACATAACAGCAAGGTTCAAGATGTTAGCAAGCAGGGCATACACCAACGCCATAACCAAGTGGCTGCCATAGTATACAGGAAATTCTGTGTTGAGTATGACCTGGAAGTCCTGAGGTTAAAAAGGGATATGCCCCCAGGGGTGGTCAAGAATGACAGAGCAAAGATCCTGTTGGACTTCCAGAGACAGACAGACAAACTGGTCATGGCTAACCAACCGGACATAGAAGTGGTGGACAAGAAGAGAAAGAAAGCCGTAGTTATAGATGTTGTAATACCAAGTAATGGTAACATCAAGAGGGAGGAACCCAAGAAGCTTGATAAATACCAAGGACTGAGAGAAGAGCTAGCGAGAATGTGGAAGGTGAAGGTGACAGTTGTCCCTGTGGTAATCAAAACACTCCAGGCAGGGCTCCCAGGCCTCTGGTGGAGGGCCTGAGCTTGGAGGACAAGCTCAGGCTGGCAGAGATACCCAGTGGCCTCTGCACACTTCCATCCCGTCTGATGTACACTTACCCCTTGCCAACCTGAAATAGGTTTGGCACAGCAAAGGCTGGAGGTCTAAAGGTGAGGAGCAACACCTTTAGCTGGACATTCTTCAGTCCCTGTTTATATACAGGCAAGAACTGCAGAGTGTAGTTATGAGGAAGGAGAGAAGGCTCAAAGAGCTTCATAACTGAGTCCACCTCTAGATGGATCCTGTCTTCAAGTTTAAGGTTGAAGTTCACACCACCGACCATGCCATGCCATCAACCACAGAATCCTGCTTACTCAATTATCACCATCAAACAATTAGTTTCCTATTAACTCAGTTTTGCACCTTGTTCCTGTGTTTGACATGCCCTTTGTGCAGCTATAGTTACATTGGCATTAACTACATCAACTTTTGTTTTCACATCGTCACAACTGACGTCATGGTAGAAATTGTAGTGTTGCCCCATTAGTTTAGGGGAGATCTCACTCCAAAAGAAACTGAAAGAGCTGTTAGGGGGTTGTTCATGTAAACATTCTAGTGCCTTGTGATACTCATGTACTAGAAAGCAGGCAAGATGAAAGAGAACTGAAGGAATTTATTCTGTAGTTGGATGCAATTAATCCACTGTAGGACAAACGCATCAGTCAAATCATGAAAGAAGAAAAATCTAAAAAAAACATAAATTGATGAGGTTACATATTCTTAGAGTTATTCATCACGATAGATAGATAGATAGATAGACAGACAGACAGACAGACAGACAGACAGACAGATAGATAGACAGACAGACAGACAGACAGACAGATAGATAGATAGATAGACAGACAGACAGACAGACAGACAGACAGACAGACAGACAGATAGATAGATAGATAGATAGATAGATAGATAGATAGATAGATAGATAGATAGATAGATAGATAGATAGATAGATAGCATCTGTGGGAAGGAAAAACTCCCTTTTAACAGGAAGAAACCTGGAGATTAACATAATAACCATTATTAGCTTCAAACAAACTTAGAGAGCTATGATTCCTTTGAGATAATCTTTTTGCTCTAACCTCACCACCCATTGCCAATGTAAGCTCTGTAGTGGAACCACTGGTAGCTCCTGATGTCCTGTTCTCTGACAAACTGAGGGTCACAGAGAGGAAACGGAGTACACTGTCTCAATGACAATATTATCCTCATCACATCTGTTCTCACCTGCACTGGTGTTCCTGGTGATGCTTTTTTTTTCTATGAATTGGAATAGCACTCTGAGGACATAACAAAACATTCACTTGCAAAGCTATGAATTACAGGTAATCAACAGTTTTTACATGAACAGTTAGTTTTCTGTAAGCTTACTGTGTCTGATACAGCGTAAGATACACAGTGTAAGGTGATAATAAGGGGGCGTCGGTGTGCTAAAGAGATAAATGAACATGAGGAGGCCTGATAAATCATGAAGTCAAGGCTGATCAAAACAATGATCAATCAAAGCTACAAGGCATGGCAAGGGAGCAGTGCTACTACTATGCTAATGATTACCATGCTTATGACTGCGAGTACATATTCATATATGTATAAACAGTGGTGAGCAGAGCATCTCCCATTTTTTTCTGTTGTGCTCATGAAAGTCAGCCAGCTTGTATCTGTCTAAATAGTGGAGGAACCTCAAGTGTTCTCCCACAGTGAAAAAATTCTCATTATGACATCGTTCCAAATTATGATGCATTACTACACTGAAACCGTATCTCCTGTTTGTCTGCAGGAGCGCAGTCAATAAAGGCTAGACAAACCAGATCAGATGTAATAAATCAAGCTTGGTTTAGGCACCTGCTACAACACTCCATTTCAATGTGAAGTTTCTCAAAAGTGTTTTAGACTAAGCTCTAACTTTTTTATCTAAAATCTGCTCTTTGATTTTTGTAGTTTTGCCTCTGTATAGATCAAACAATGAATGTGTGATTGAAGTGCAGACTTTCAGCTTTGATTTGAGGTGTTTTACTAAAACTTCGCACGAACTGTTTAAGAATTGCAACCAGTTTTATACACAGCCCCCATATCACTTTCAGTTGCACCTATTTTGTCGTTGATCCCTTATTTCTTATCGTATTCATATTGTATCCACCCTGAATATGTGTGTTTATGTTTGGTTGTTACAACATTACTTAGACATACTCTGTTCTTGCCCATCAAAGTCACAAAAATTGCTTTTTTAATTTCAGTGATAGTTACACATTAGTTACACAATATTTATACAAAGTGGTTTGAATCCCTGCCAGGGCATGCATCCAGTAAGGGTCCCCAGTCTGAGCTGTTCCTAGGACTTCTGGACAGAGATCTTTAATGTTGTTCCTGGAATCTCTGGAATCGCTATATCGATCACTACTTCCTTCCTTCTCTGCTTGTCCACTAGTACTACTCGCGGGTGGTTAGCCATCACCAGTTTGTCTGTCTGTATCTGGAAGTGCCACAGGATCTTAGCTCTGTCGTTCTCCATCACCCTTTTGGGGTGTATCTCATTTTGAACACTATGCCAGCCACTTGGTCATGGTGTTCCATGTATGCCCTGCCAGCTAGCATCTTGCACCCTGCTGTTAAGTGCTAGATTGTCTCAGGGGCATCTCTGCACAGCCTGCACCCAGGGTCTTGCCTAGACCCCAGCCTCTATCGATCTTGTGCTTAGAGCTTCTTCTTGTGCTGCCATGATTAGTGCCTCTGCCAGTGGTACATGCCATGCAGGAGTCTGTCCTTCCATGATGGTTCCTGTTCTTTGTCCTCTTCTTTCTCGGGTTTGTGCTCCCTGAGGTTCTCACTAAGCATGTGATCATTTGTCGCCATCTTCCCGATGTATTCATGGATCCTTGTTGTTTCATCCAGGATATTGGTTCTGTCACTCATTACTCCTCAGCCTCCTTCCTTCTGTTTAGCATACAGTCTCAGGGTGCTGGATTTGGGGTGAAACCCTTCATGCATGGTAAGGAGCTTTCTTGTCTTGATGTCAGTGGCTTCTGTCTCCTCCTTTGGCCAACTTATTATCCCAGCAGGGTATCTGATGACCAGCAGGTTGTAGATGTTGAATGCTCGTAGGTTACGACATGGGCATCACAGCAGAAACATAACTGTTTCTTGATCTTGAATCCTGACACGCATCAACATATCTGCAGGGATAATAGACTGATGTGGAAGGATAAATGACAAAAAAAAAAAGATAAAAACAAAACTGAGTCTCAGAGGACGAGATGCCATACCTTCTGGGGACCTAACTTCCTTGTTTTGGTTTAGAAATTCTTATCTCACATCATCTCACTGAGTGGGTTCATAATAGAAGTGAGGAACACTGAAGCCCATATATAAGTGAAAGAAAGTGCAAGAGAGTTTTTGCTGATGGATGTTATGATTCCCGATCATGCTTCAGTAAGAAGCTTAGTTATGTTTGTGGTGTGATGTGCATGTAGTAACTTGTTCTGTTGTAAACTGGTTGGATATTCTTGGGAAACAAGACTGTTTAATTGCATAAAATAGTGCTGGTCGCATTTTGCAGACATCTGATTTGCCAGCTGATTGCACCGAACAAGTGTTTGTCTCCAGCTTGTCGGTCCGGTGAACCACCGCTCTCCACACAGGCTCTCCTCCACACAGTCCCCATTTACAAAGTGCTCTACAAACCCAAACATTACCGCTAATAGGTGCATGTTCTGTTTCAGTGCAGCTAGCCAACAACTACTGATTAAGAGATGGAGAGTTAAAGTGGATGGTATAACCTCAGTTTTATAACATAAAATTCAATATTGCAGCCCGGGGCAGTAGAAAAGTGCCCCCCTTAGACTTTAGTTGTAGTTTGCTTGTTTTCCACTTACTTATCAGTTCTGTCACTAATTAGCTACCATAAGCTAATGTAAGTCTGTTAGCATTAACCAACCAACCAACCAACTTTATGACGTCACTTTCTGTGCTGGAAAAAGATGGCTCCACACATCCTCTAAAAACTGTAACTTTAAACACTTATTTCTTATATCCACTTTCATAGGCAGGGTTAAACCTATGAGCATGGCTCCATTGTCATGGTCCTGGGCCTTTGCCCAGTGTTTTGGGGTTCTTGGGGTTTGATGTACTGTGTTTGTTAATTTCCCCAGTTGTACTTCTTAGTTTGTTTCTGGCTTAGATTCTTTATGGGTTTTGCATTTGTATTTTTAGACCTTAATTTAGTTATCAGTCATGTTCTTGGGGATGGTTTATTTATATTTGAGTCCCGGTTCTTGTACCCTTTTCCCCTGTCTTGCCTGCCTCCCTACGTGTCAAGGCTAAGTTTGTGCTCCTGTTTTATTTCACCAACCCTTGCCTCGTGTGTTTTGTGTCTCGTTTGTTGTGATTCTGTTCACCTGTGCTTCATTCTCCTCCTAGTTCTGGCACCCGACCAGCTCCAGTATAGCTCTATTTGTTATTTCTGGTCACTCTGCAAAAAAAACACATTTAAGTCCAGTTCTGCTCTACGAGTCCTGGATTCTGGTTCTGACCTCACCTGCCACACAATAACCCATGACATCTATGGTGTAAATTAGCCTTTGTACATGTAGTGTTTCATTTCCACTCCAAGGTGTAAAACATCTACTATAATCAGTGCACAATATCATCTCAATGATGTGTAACTGCAGTGAGTGCTGCGGTTGAGCTCTACTCAGCTTAATGAGATGTTGTAAAACAGCCACTTGAGGTCAGTGTTGTTCTAAGTTAAGAGCCAAGTTTTCCCCCTTGTTGCAGTAATGTCCTGAATCTGAGGTCAACACACACAAGTCCTTAGTGACCTCAATGAAGAGGTACCATATGCTGCTTCAGCTTCACAGGAGCCTGGAGCGAGATTACAATATGATTCTAAGCAGTGACATTCAGATGATGCCTAAAGGAAAAGCTCCCTGCAGCCTGGAGCAATAGCAAGGTAATAGTTTCTATGTAACTGAAACAGAGTAAACCATTAGTAACTGTTACATAAAAGAATGGTCTTAGATTTAATGATGCAGAGACCTGCTGGAGGTGCTAAAATTAATTGCATCATGTCAATTTTGTACATAAAATTTCCAGCCAAATCTGTGAGAATACTCTTTTTTTGCATAATGTGAAGGTGAATATAAGAATAAATCTCTGACTGTGGTATCGGTATATCACGTTAGTGCATTACATTGATTTGTTTTTTTCATCCAAACCTCCTCAGAATTATGCTCTGGCCTGCAGGATTTAACTCTGCCCTTTATGATTTTAGAAGTACTGTGTGTAAATCCACCCCAAATGAATTTCACTGCTAAAACACTTTTTCTGTAAATGTTATCTCTTTTGTAAAAACAAATTTAAAGCTCCTAATCTCAGCTTTCAAAACCCACCATATGTAATAAATGTGTGGCCATGTACTGTAGGAGCCTATGAAAGGTGACAGTGAACAATTAGGCAATATTTATATTATACTTATAATAATAGTTTTTAACCATTTAGGGCAGCTTTGGCTCAGGAGGAGGAGCAGGTTGTCCACATATTGGAAGGTTGGTGGTTCAATCCCTGACTTCTCCAGCCCACATGCCAAAGCATTTGTAGGTAAACTACATCCACTGGTGTGTGTGTGTGTGTGTGTGTGTGTGTGTGTGTGTGTGTGTGTTATGGTTAGAAAGTACCTAAGGCACAGAAGTACTGTATGAATGGGTGAATAACTGCTTGGAGTGTTCAGTCAGAGTAGAAAATGTTTGTTATATACGTGTCAGCGACCTGCAAGTTAATCATTAAGTCAAGTTTTAATAATACAGCTGTGAATATGACCATCAGAACATGGCCTTTGATCCTTTAATCTTTTTTTTTTAACTGTTCCTTTTCTAGCGTGGACAGATTGTATAACATGCATCTTTAATAACTTTAAAAAAGAATTGGGTACACCAAGTTATTTTGGATTATCTCTCATCCACACAGTGTCAAAAGTATACATACAGGCTTAAATATATATATATATACACATATTCACTTAAATCTTTTAATAAGTGGTGCTGAAGGTTCTACAATGTATTTTAATTTGGCCAAGGCTTAATAACTTCTCGTTAGAAATTATGATTGACTACAACTGGTAGTCTCTTTGCCAGCCTAAAAAGGGTTTTAGTGTTTTTTTGACAGCACTCACTGAAGTCCAAGGAACTCAGTGAAGATCTAAAAAGCTGAATTGTAGATTTACATAAGTCAGGAAGGCCTCTTGGAGCCATTTCTAACTGCAGATTTCAAGATCACTGGTTCAAACACTTGTCTGCAAATCCAAACTTGTGCACCCAAGTTTGAAAATGTAAAACTTTTTTAAAGTCATTAAAGATGTGTGTTGTACAATCATTCCACCCTAGAAAAAGAAGAGTTCAAAGAAATCATTAAAAGCCCAAAATTACCATTCATGCCCATTATGAGTGTACTGTATGTAAACATTTGACCACAACTGTACTTTGCATTACTTACCACAGATTTACCACTGAAGTTCTGGACAACAGGTTTTTTGTTAGTGGTCATGAATGTTCCTGCTGTAAATTCCTGTGGTAATCATAGACTTGTTTATAATTTTGGAATATTAACCACTGGAATGCTTGTATGGCCTTGCACCACAGAATTTGTGTCACCATCATTTAATCGATAAATTGCTTCAAAATATAGAAGAGTTCCCAAAACTAATGGTTAACATGTTGTGAATTGATGACTTATTTCACAACTCTTCCCATAAATGAGAGCCTGTAACTCAGCATAAGCAAACTCAGAACAGGCCATGTGGGCATGCATAGCCACTTCACAGTCACTCTAATAAGACAATGACAATTTTGGGACTCAGGTTGGTGAGTTAGCTGACTCGGTGTGCCCCAGAGAGAGAAGAGCCATTGACCCGTAGCCAGTTTTCCTCCAGCATCAGTGCACCCTGCATATTATGATCTGAGTGAGTCATCAATGGCACGTCACCATGGCTGAGGTTCTTCATGCCAATCTTCCTATTGCTTTTTTAATCCCCCAGTGAGCCTTGTTTTAGCTGTTGCCTCCCTCCCCCTTTCTTCTTTCTCTCTTGCGTTATATCCCTCACTTTCCTCCCATGTATGCTTCCATCATGTTCTGTTGAAAAATTTGGAGGACTGCCAACGGTGTTACTCTGCCGCTGTGTGTGAATGTGGCAAGTGCGTGTGGGCGCCTGCTGAAAATGTGCACAAGAATGTTTGTACGTGTAGATTCAAAGGTGTGTGTGTGTGTGTGTGTGTGTGTGTGTGTGTGTGTGTGTGTG
>JASGAU010390735.1:0-14375 GCA_030220045.1 Australoheros facetus | reverse complement strand
AACCCTGTTTACTATGTCTTATCAAAAGCAGCAGATGGACAGCTGGTCTCACATATTCATAACCATGTTTGCAACGAACAGATGATGCTAAAGCTAACAAAGAGCATATTAAATCTCTTTAAGGAAAACAAATCTGAGTTATGTCTTACATTTAATAAGGATTCAGACAATAGTTTGGACCCCCTCCTCCCTTTCTCTAAGCTGGCATGCTCTCTGTTGTCAAAGTACCTCTCACCAGATGCCGTTTAAATGGCTCACTTTGGTTGGCTCAGCTTTTGTAAATGACAGCTGAGAGATGGGGCATATTTAATTCAACAAACCCAGAGAACAGCAGCAGCAGGGCTTCCTGCTCAGTCTCTGAGGACATTTATAAACTAGGGCTGCAACTAAAGATTATTTTGGTAGTTAAATAATCTGTCATTTTTGTTATCGATTAGTCAACGATTATTTCAATCTTAACTCACCTGTTCCAGCCTGCCCACCTGCTAACATCACCTTGTTCTCTTCTCACAATTAATGACCCAGTTTGAAACTAATCAAATGTATTTTTAACATTAATGTGACCATCACAAAAAATATCAAATAAAAAATGCATATTAAAGTAAATGCAACTTTTAAATAAAAATATAATGTGCAAATAAATAAAAATGGCCTCTGTCCAAAAGTTCGAATAAAGGTAGTCGGGATAACTGAAAATAGACAGATGGGTTCAAAAGTACGACGCTTCGACGATGAAATTCCACGTCGACAAATTTTTGTAGTCAACGTCATCGATTACGTCGATGAATCGTTGCAGCCCTACTATAAACACACACAGGCACACTTACCCACAACTTCTTTGTTTGAGTGCTGGCACACTCAGAATTGAACAGGGCCAGAGTATATTGGATTCCACACAGAGCAAAAAGCAGATCTGGATACTGCAACTCGACTTTAACAGCCATAAAAATTAAGGTTTGAGGTAAGAAGACTACACTGAAAAAATAGTCTTTTCCTCTGAATCACCCTTATGGCTAAGATTTAAAACCCAACAGCAAAAAAAGGTTGGATCATTATTAGTGTACAATGAATCATTGTGGGAGGAAACGGGAGAACCCAGAGAAGACCCACACAAACACGGGGAGAATATACAAACACAGAAAGGCCCGGGCCAAGGTGGATTCAAAACCAGACCTCACTGGTGTGGTGGTTAGTTAGCTTTACTGTTGGAATTATAGTATAAATTCCATTCTGTTTATTATGAATTATCATATCTTCTGTTTGTATGTTTTTATAAGTTGTTTTATGTACATATTACACTGTTGTTTTTTATGTTTGAAACGGAAACACGTGGTGACATTTCTTAAAGAGGAAGTTGTAGTTACCTGCAGGCTGTTTCAAGCCGACAGACCACACATAGGATACGTGTCTCAAATACGCCATGTTACGTATGCACATTCCACAGTATACTTACTACCATATATGGTAAGGAAGAAGCCGAGAATGTTGTTTATTACATGCTGTAAACTGCGTTTGGTGTAACCCACGTGATCTTATTGTGAAGGTCCGAATAAAAACGTTGCGCAGGAAGCCGTCCCGAGGGACAGATCACTTCTGCTCAGCCGAGAGCTGAGCTTGAGGAACGGGTCTCTCCTCCTTGCGCAAGTTGAAAAAGAGTTGTGTGTTTGTTCTCTGAGTTTATTAAAATGCTCTGAACCTATCATCTACTGCCCCAATCCATCCATCCATTCTCTTCCACTTATCCTGTTCAGGGTTGTGGGGGTGGGGGGCTGGAGCCTGTTCCAGCTATCATGGGGTGAGAGGAAGGGTGCACCCTGTGCAGGTCGCCAGCCTGTCACAGGGCTAACAAAGAGAGACAGACAGACAACCATTGACACCTATGGGCAATTTAGAGTGACCAATTAACCTGACCCCAGCAACTGCATGTCTTTGGACTGTGGGAGAAAACCAGAGTACCCGGAGGAAGCCCACGCAGACACAGGGAGAACATGTAAACTCCACACAGTGTGAGGCCTGGGCCAAGGTGGAATCGAATCCAGGCCTTCTAGATGTTATTCCAGCTGTGAGGCAGCAGTGCTAACCACCGTGCCACCGTGCTGCCTCCCAATTCATTTTTTATTTTATTATTTTTGATAATTTGAGTTTCAACTTCTGTGCTTAGAGCAGCATTAAGAAAAAAATACTTAACATGCAATGACTGAAAACTAATTAGGCCAGTAAATGGTTGTTAACAGAGAGTCACACATATTACAGATATGGACACACTTCTCCCTGTGCACAGACTAGAAGATCAGATTACCAGAGCCTGTTTTTAAAAAATATAAACATCACTTTTCGGCCATTTATCTACATGTAAGTTCTTTCTCATTGATTGTACTGAGAATTTATCATGTCAAAGTTTCACAACCTTCATTTTTTTTACCCCTGAAGTCATTGTGGTAAACACTGATAAGAGCTATCTAGTGTGTGGTCTGGTCTACCATGGTCATACTAGGCTGGAGACTGCAGCACAAACCAAATTATTGTGGCAGTATGCAATGGACTTGAAATCTTGTTGCCTTTGAAATAGCTGTTTTGAACTTGAGGACCAGGTCTGCGACTACTTGAAGTCAAGACGGAGCTACTGTGCTTGTTAAAGTCTTTTCTTTAACACATCACAAAGCAGTAGAAGCACTAAGGGCTTCTTTAAGTTTAAAGTGATGGATTAAGTTTTAAGGAATTTTATAACTTTAACTTGTAGGAGATCAACCAACTTTGGAGCGAATTTACCAAAGAGAATATCAAACTGAAGAACTTGTACTGTTTTTTTTTATTCAAGTTGTCTGTTGTTATGTATATGTTAGCTCCAGTCTTATGTTAAAAGGCTAGATATATTTGATTAAATTCATTCATTTGAAAATTTAAGCTGTCAGTAGACACTGGGAATTTTTCTCCACCATTTTTTTTAAAGTATTAATAGTAATTTGCTGTGGTTTACATGTCAGTGAAAATACACTTAAGTACAGGTAATATTTAGTCATAAATTCAATGTTGGTTCAGTGAGGGTGAAAAACTGGAGATGAATCTACATCAGAGTTCTTAGTTTCAAAGACTGTTATCTGGGATGAAATGTAATTATTTCCATGAGTCCATGAGTGCAAAGCAGGAGTGCCCCACAGGTTGAGAGTTTATTGTTGCATTAAAGTTTACAATCCTAACAACATAAAAGTCACACATATATCGGTAGCGAATCAATAGACGCGCTGACAACAGCAATCACGAGAATGTAAGTGTGTTGACATGGTGTTATCTTAATGCTGTCTGCAAACAACTCTCTAAACACAGTTTCTGATGCAAAAAACTGCAAATAACCCTATTTTGTCCCAAATCCTCATTCCAAAAAAAACTCATGACTATGAGGGGAAAACCCCTGACCCCCAGAGAAGCCACACCCCTGCCATGCCTGTGGGTACAACCTCATCACCCAGCCAGTGAATGATGCTGGTGACTTTTGTGTCTTCAGCCTGTGGTGATAACACTGTGTGGATTGTGATCGATGGTTTCTTGTAGGCCTGTTTTTTTGTGATACTTTTTGCAATGTGGACCTGCAGCTCAAACTGGTTTACCAATGGCAGATGTGCAAACAAATGAAATGAAATTTCCAAGCATTGCAGAGTTCCCTCTGCTCTGTTTCGCAATATTAGATTACCACCCTTGCTTTTGGGATTTTAGATGCAGCCAAGATCCGACTGGACAGAAAATCCACTTTCCACTTTCTCTTAGACCCCAGTCTTTACCATCCTCCCTCTTCATAGCTCATTTTAAATCTTTATAATTTTTACTTTGTCTGGCACTAAATGAAAATGGAGCACATATGTATGTGCGCGCGCGCGCGCGTGCGTGTGTGTGTGTGTGTCAGAGAGAGAGAAAGAGATAGGAGGCAGAGAGAGGTGCTGTTTTGCATATAAAATGCTTTAGGTTTAATATTTCAGCGTAATAAATTGCTTAAAGTGAGAGACAGCGCACACAGCCCCAGGCTATCCCAGAGTCATTAAGTAGCAGAAATGTAGTGAGGTGGACATAAAGCCCATAATTCAATGATAGCCCACTGCTAAGATAGAAAATTTATATGGAGATAAAATCCAGAGTAGCACAATGAGGTGAAGGAGGGGGTGGGGGAGCAAAGCGAGATGAGAAGAATTAAAAAGACAAAAGAAAAAGGAATGAGAAAGAATGGAGAAAGAGAAAGAGAAAGTGGGTTTGGATGCAGGAAGTGAAAACTTACAAATGAGGTGTAGGCCAAAGTCACGGCTCCAGCTGCCACTTCAGCAATGAATATGATGAGGATGATGGAGAAGAACTGCAGAAAAAGAAGAAGAAGCGAAAGTGTCAAAGTTTTTCAATATAAAGTAACTGTCAAAAGTTTGGACATACTCACCCATTCAGTGTCCAAACTCTTGACTGGTACTTTATAGTTATAAAAACAAACTATCCAATAAAGTCATTGGTATTGTTGTAAAATCAATACACAGATGTACACTAAGAAGACATAGAGCTTGAATGATCGGATGCAATATCCTTTTTTTATGTTCACTCCATCACTGCTGTTTATAAGGTAAGCCAGATATGCAATGTGTCCTGTGCCGTAGGATATGCTCCTCTGCCATCATTCGACTCAACAGGAGATGTAGACATGATGTGGGCTCTGCAGGGTTAAAATGTGCTGCTTGTGATAATCATCAAATTCACTGCAGTGGGCTAAGAGGTAGTTAGCGTCTTTACTATTGAGCATAAATATGTACGCTGCATTGTTCAAGGACTGGTAGTGTTGCCAATGTGGATTAGGGAGGAGGAGTGGATGTGCTGGGCTCCTGATAAATCCTGTGTAAATACAAGGATGGTTGAAATATCAAAAGAATGTGGGTCACTAAAAGCACCTGATGAAACCATACAGAATTATTTGTACTGTTTTAGATCATAGTATCAGTGGATGAACATGTAGATCATCTATCCATGATTGCTGTTTAATTCCATCTGATGAATTAAAGTTTCGTATTCAGTCTTTTGTAGCTCTGATATTATCTTCAACAATTCTTGAAAGATCTCGAGTTGCTCAGCCTTTCACCTCTGTCTTGGTCACTGTAATAACTTTTTTTGGTTTTTGGCTCTTTCTCTGCATTCTTAGTATTTTTCCCATTGCCTTCTGTGTCTTCCTCAGGTTGTCTGTATGTGTTCCTTTCATGCATGTTTTGAAGGGTAAAGTTGCATCTACATTGGGAGCGATTTGCACATATGTGGCAAATAGAGACAACAGAAAATCAAGTCGATGACATTTGGCAAATTCAAGAGACTACGGGCAATAAACTGGTATAGTATGGTATAGATTCAACAAGGTGTTCAAAACATTCCTCAGAGATTTTGGTCTACACTGACATGATGGCAGCACACAATGGCTTCAGGTTATTCAGCTGCACATCCAAAACATGTAATGGATTGAGAACTGGTGACTGTGGAGGATATTTGAGTACAGTGAAAAGCCAGGATGAATCTATGATTTCCATCTGAATGCTGAAGCAGAAATTGAGACTTGTCAGACCGAGGAATGCTTGGTCAAAACTGTTGTCCAGTTTTGGTGAGCCTATGTGAAATGTAGCCTCAGTTACTTGTTCTTAGTTGGCTGACACCTGGTGTGGGCTTCTGTGCTGTAGGCCACCTGCTTCAAGGTTCAATGTGTTTTGGATTCAGAGATGCTGTTCAGCAAACCTTGTCAGTAAACAGTTACTGTCAAAATCATGTTTGTAAACATTAGTTGAGTAGTATCAGTTGAAAAATAGCTTTGGTTATGTGCCTACACTACTAAGCTAAACCAAGTTACTTGTTGTCTAAAGCAGTCTAAAGCAGGTCTGATGCACTTACCGTAATCAGCAGACATTTGCTCTTCTTATGAGCTGCGCAGCAGCCCAAGAGTCCCAATAGCACCAGCACGGCCCCAATGACTATGCAAAAAAAGCCAACATTGACCACATGCATGCCTTGATTGGAGAAAGGTCCCAAGATCTGAAGAAAGGAATAGCCATCAACGCTCACCCAGATCCCCATGGCCAGCAGGGTTAGGCCACCCAGCTGCAGAAGAAACAAGATCCAGATACATTTAGAGAAGGTCTGCATGTGCAAATTTCTGTCAAATGTGTGCCAGAAATGCCCAGTTGACATAAAGAAGTAAACACAGTCTTTGCTTTTGAAAATGGGATCTGGCATCAAAAGCCTTGCACCCATTGCTAGCAGGAGAGCTAACATAGCATTGTTTTTTCTCACTCACTCTGAGTGTAGTTATTCTCAGGTTAATATTTGTTGGTAAATGTTTACTGTACTTACAGTAGCATGTTATATTTGAACTCACATTACTTAATTTCACTTATTATTTGTCAGCTTTATCTCAGTTCTGTGGTCATTCATTGTTATTCTACTAATAAATACTGAATAAGTAAAATTGTATTATTGGATATATTAATTTGTTGCAATGTTTTTTACAGTTAGTTAAACAACTGCACAGGCTGCCAGGTGGGAGGCAACCTGTCTCCAAACAATTGCAGTCTGACTTGGATCGACTGCAATTACTCTCAAACAGAATGGCAGATTCGTAAATGCAGACAGACTGCCAACACATTGCAATCAGTTTGTCTTAGACTACATTCACACTGCAGCCTGAAGTGACCCAATTCCGATTTTTTTAGCCCTTAGGTGACCTGTATCTGATTTTTTTCATGACAGCCTGAACAACACAGATCCGATTTTTACAAATGCGACCCAGGCCACTTGGATATGTGATCCTAAATCCGATACGTATCTGATCTTTTCAAATGTGACCTGTGTCTGTACGGCCAGGTCGCATTCATTCGACCTGCATGTCATTGACACTCGACAAACATCACTATTCTGCATCCTGATCCATGTTTACTTACGCAAACACTGAGCACGCTTGCTACGTGATGTTAATGCATCCTCTACTGCATGTGCAGGATACTTTTAGGTTGTGTGGAGTTTACACAGGAGATCACATCCAAGTCACATATTGGAAATGTGAAAGACCACGCAAAAAAATTGGATTTCTCAATAAATCGGAATTGGCTCACTTCAGGCTGCAGTGTGAATGTAGCCTTAGTCTGTGCAAAAGAAGATCACCCGTCTATGATGGTTTTCTTTGTAATAGGGGACTCAAGTCAACTGGGTGCCAGCTGGTTGTACTATATTTCTACATAAAAATAAGGTTGCCAAGTGCTTATGTCATGTTACAGTTAAACTGCAACTACATCACTATTTGTGGAGGAATTTCTACAGACAGAGTAGAGTGTCGTCAAATAAATACCCAAATGTGTATCTTGGACAATTCGCAGTAATGAGAAATATGTAGCCTAATGGTAGGAAAGCAGCCTAAAATATCAAAACTGAAGGTTTTGCCTGTAGTGGCTCACATTGATCCAAAACCTCCCATCTGGTGATTGTGAAGATCATACTTATACCAAACGTTTGCGCACAACTGTACACTGCTTAAAAAAAAATAATTCAAAAAAGGAGAAAGGAACACTTTTTAATCAGAGTATATCATCAAGTCATTTAAATCTCTAGGATGTTGATCTCGTCAGTTAAGTAGCAGATGGGGCTTGTTAATCAGTTTCAGCTGCTTTGGTGTTAATAAAATTAACAATAATTTCACTAGTAGGTCAACAATCAGACAACCCCCAAAACAAAAATGGTTTTACAGGTGGAGGCCACTGACATTTTTTCCCTTCTCATCTTTTCTGACTGTTTTTTCAATAGTTTTGCATTTGGCTAGCATCAGTGTCACTGCTGGTAGCAACCTCTGTAGGGTCATGCGATACCTGGACCCTACAGTGGCTGCACAGGTAGTTCAACTCCAGGATGGTTCATCAATACGTGCCATTGCCAGAAAGTTTAGTGTATCTCCCAACACAGTCTCAAATGGTAAATGGACTAGTTCTTATATAGCGCTTTTCTACTCTGTCTGAGCACTCAAAGCACTTATACAACACGTTTACATTTACCCATACACACCCACTCATACAAGCACTTCCATATGTATCTAAGCTAAGTGCTTACTGTCTAACACATTCACACACATTCATACTCCGACATTTGCGTCGGAGAGCAAGTTGGGGTTCAGTATCTTGCCCAAGGATACTTTGGCATGCAGCCCGGAGCAGCCAGGAATCAAACCGCTGACCTTCTGATCAGTAGGTGACCTCTACCTCCTGAGCTACAGCCACCCCTCAAGAGCATGAAGGAGATCTCAGGAGACAGGCAGTTACTGTAGGAGAGCTGGACAGGGCCATAGAAGATCCTTAACCCATCAGGATACAGGATAGGTATCTACGCCTTTATGCAATATGGAACAGGATGAGCACTGCCAGAGCTACAAAATGACCTCAAGCAGGCTACTGGTGTGATTGTCTCTGACCAAACAATTAGAAACAAACTTTATGATGGTGGCAAGAGGGTCCGATGTCTTTTAGTTGGCTCTGTGCTCACTGCCTGGCACTGTGGAGTGCGATTCGCATTTACCATAGCATACCAGAATTACCACCCCTGGCGCCCTGTGCTTTTCACAGATGAGAGCAGGTTCACTGTGAGCACATGTGACAGATGTGAAAGGGTCTGGAGAAGCTGTGGAGAATGTTATGCTTCCTATAACGTCATTCAGCATGACCAATTTGGTGGTGGGTCAACGATGGTCTGTTGAGGCATATCCATGGAGGGACGCACAGATGCACAGTCTAGGCAACTGCACCCTGACTGTCAGTAGGTATTAGGATGAAATCCTTGGACCCATTTTCAGACCCTAGACTGGTGCAGTGGGTCCTGGGTGCCTCCTGGTGTACAACAATGGACAGCCTCATGTGATGAGAATATGCAGGCAGTTGGATGAAGGAATTGATACCACTGACCGACACCCCATACTTGCCTGACTTAAAACCAATAGAACACCTCTGGGACATTATGTTTCAGTCCCTCTGAATGCCGCCAGGTTACACCTCAGACTGTCCAAGAGCTCAGTGATGCCCTGGTCCAGATGTGGGAGGAGATTCTCCAGGACAACATCTGTTATCTCATTAGAAGCATGCCCTGTTGTTGTCAGGCATCATACAAGCACATGAGGAGCCATACAAACTACTGAGTACCATTTTAAATTGCAGCAATGAAATTTCTGCAAAAAAAAAAAAAGACTAGCCTACTGCATTTTTTCCCAGGTGACTTTGAATTGAGCCTTCTGTAGGTTGATAATTCTCATTTGCATCAAACAATGTGGCCTCCTTTCATTCCAAATGTGGCAGTATCGACATCTCTTAATGAGCCTGCCAATCTTAGCCACTTATAGTGGAGAGAGAGAGTCTATAAACAGCACCTCTCTGCCTGTCTCCTCCTCGGAGGGTGAGGGTCCAGATAAAGAGCTGTTCAGAAGACCCTTTACGGAAATACCAACAAGGGAACTGTTTACCCTGCCCGGGATAGTGTTACTGGGGCCCCACCCTGGAGCCAGATCTGGGGAGGGAGCTAACATGGTTTATAGTGTGAGTGGGGTGCTGCTGACTTCAACTGAGGCTAGTCAGGCGGTGGAAGGAATACTTCAAAGACCTCCTGAATCCCACTGACGTGCTTTCTGTAGCAAAAGCAGAGTCTGGGGAAGAGGGGGATGACTCAGCCATCACTGTGGCTGAGGTCACTGAGGTGGTTAAACAACTCCTTGGTTACAGGGCCCCTGAGGTGGACGAGATTCGCCCTGAATTCCTGAAGTCTCTGGATGTTGTAGGGCTGTCTTGGTTGACACGCCTCTGCAACATCACGTGGAGATCTGGGGCGGTGCCACTGGATTAGCAGACTGGGGTGGTGGTGGTCCAATCTTTTAGAAGGGAGATCAGCAGGTGTGCTCCAACGTTCACGGGATCACATTCCTCAGCCTCCCCAGTAAGGTCTATGCCTGACTGGGGAGAGGGTCCACCTGTTAGTCGAACCTCGGAGCAAAGAGGAACAATGTGTTTATCGTCCTGGTTGTGGAATGCTGGACCAGCTCTTTATCCTCTCAAGGATATTCGAGTGTGCATGGTAGGGCTGCAACGATTCATCGATGTAATCGATGACGTCGACTACAAACATTTGTCGACGTGGAATTTCATCGTCGAAGCGTCGTACTTTTTAACCCATCCGTCTATTTTGTTCCACTTATAGTGTGATTTTGTAATTGCAATACACTACAGGAAGATATGGGGGCAGTATTGCCTCCATTGTCTGCCAGCAACAACAATACCAACGAAGAAGAACATAACAAACAAAATAACACTGGTGGAACAGAGAGGAGGGTGGAGAAAATTAAAGAAAATGGAGACAGACTGTCAAAGGTGTGGGAGCATTTGACAGAAAACAAAAATAAAGCTGAATGCAGACTGTGCAAAGCAGAGCTTTCCTTCCACGGCAGCATCGCTGCAGTGCTGAGCGTTTAAAACGCCAACACCCTGGAGCTGTGACGTCAGCTCTGGATGGGTACGTTAGTGCATCGTTGATACCGGTTAATGTTTGTACAGGAATGTTTCTGTGAGTTTACCTGTCGGAAACAAGCTCTCATGGATAATGTTTGCTAAGCACCGCCATTTCAGTTATGTTAGCTAACGAGTGAATGACAACAGGAGCAGCTACATTGGCTACTATTTTTTGTCCTCATATTAATATTAGCATTCATTCTGAATAGTAAACCTCTGATGAACTGATTCATCTGTAAACTTTCACCTGTTTTGGACGGAAAAATCTTTTCGATTTAATTTGAAGCCTTATTTGAACTTTTGGACAGAGGCCATTTTTCATTTATTTGCACATATTTTCATTTAAAAATAAAAATTGCATTTACTTTAATATGCATTTATTATTTGATATTTATTGTGACGGTCACATTAATGTTAAAAATAAATTTGATTAGTTTCAAACTCGTATTTTTATGGGTCATTATTTTAATTGTGAGAAGAGAACAAGATGATGTTAACAGGTGGGCAGGCTTGAACAGGTGAGTTAAGATTGAAATAATCGTTGAGTAATCGACTAATCAATAACAAAAATGACAGATTATTCGACTACCAAAATAATCTTTAGTTGCAGCCCTAGTGCATGGGAATTTGCCCAACCAGTCTACATGTGCTTTGTGGGCTTGGAGAAGGCATTCGTCCATGTCCCTCAGGGTATCCTGCGGGAGTATGGATTGTCTGGCCTGTTGCTGTGAGCCATTCAGTCCCTGTACAAACGCAGTGAGAGCTTGGTCCATATAGTCGGCAATAAGTCAGACTCGTTTCCTGTGGGTGTTGGACTCCGCCAGTGCTGCCCTTTGTCACTGGTTCTGTTCCTAATTTTTATGGACAGAATTTCTAGGCGTAGCCAGGTGGCAGAAGGCCTTGGTGGCCTCAGAATCTCGTCTCTGCTCTTTGCAGATGATGCTGTCCTGTTGGCTTCATCAGGTTGTGGCCTCCATCTCGCAGTGGAATGGTTCACAGCCGAGTGTGAAGTAGCTGGCATGAGAATCAGCACCTCTAAATCTGAGGCCATGGTCCTCAGCTGGAAATGGGTGGAGTGCCCTCTCCTGCTCAGGGACGAGTTCCTGCCCCAAGTGGAGGAGTTCAAGTATCTCGGGGTCTTGTTCAGGAGTGACGGGAGAAGGGAGTGGGAGATCGACAGACGGATCGGGGCTGCATCTGCAGTGATGCAACGCTGCACCGATCTGTCATGGTGAAGACTGAGTATAAAAGTGAAGCTGTTGATTTACTGGTCGATCTACATTCTTACTCTCACCTATGGTCACGAGCTTTGGGTAGCGACTGAAAGAATAAGATCGCGAATACAAGCGGCAGAAATGAGTTTCCTTCAAGTGGCTCAGGCATCTGACTATGATGCCTCCTGGGCGCTTCTTGGGTGAGGTGTTCCGGGCACGTCCCATCGGGAGGAGGCCCCAGGGTTGACCCAGGACACACTGGAAAAATCATATCTCTCGGCTGGCCTGGGAACGCCTTGGGGTCCCTCCGGATGAGCTGGTGGAGGTGACTTGGGAGAAGGAAGCCTGGGGTTCTCTGCTTAGGCTGCTGCCCCTGTGACCCAGCCCCAAATAAGCGGAAGAGAATGGATGGATGTTTTGATTTCATTTCAGTTGCTGAAGGCCATGGTGGTGGCAGTGCTGGTGGCTTGGTTGGTGTTCTCCCCCTGCCCCTCATCTTCGTGTTTGCTGTGTACTTCTGGGATTGAGGTCTTCACTCAAGGGTGTGATTGTCATGTGTCTGGGTGATTTAGGTTGCTTTAGTTTTCTTTGTTTTTGGGATTCCATCCTCCCTCGCATTGGTCCCTGTCCCCCATAGGGCCCCAGCTACTGGTTATGATTTTGTTGTTTTTGCTTTTGCATTTTAATTATTTTTCTTAAAATAAAATTTATTTAAAGGTATTGAACCTCATCTCCTACCTCATTAGTGGGCGAACCTGTGAGTGCCTTCTGGTAAAATCTAAAATTCCCTGGGTAAAATTCCCAGGGTGGTGTTGTCCTGCAATCTATTGAGAATCATTTTATTTCTCTTATTCACTCACCTCTACACCACTACCAATTACACCGTCCAACCCTGAGCACGCAACACTAACACAATATCTAATCTATATCAGATATCCAGCATGTTTTTTCCCCATTGAGATCAAATGTGTTTTCAAAGTATTCGATTAATTTTTTAAACAGTTTATATACCAATCAGGCATGACTTTATGACCACTGACAGGTGAGATGAATAACACTGATTATGTCTTCATCATGCCACCTAGGCAAGTGCAAGCATTTGAGTGAGTTTGACAGTAGCCAAATTGTGATGGCTAGATGACTGGGTCAGTGCATCTGCAAAACTGCAGCTCTTGTTCGGTGTTCCCAGTTTGTGGTCAGAATCTATTAAAAGTGGTGCAAAGAAGGAACAGTGGTGAACCAGTGACATGCCCATTGGGAGCCAAGGCTCACTACGTGGGGAGTGAAGACTGGCCCATGTGGTCCAATCCAACAGATAAACTATTATAACTCAAATTGCTGAAAATCTTAATGTTGGTTCTGATGTAACCATTTCAGAATACAATGCGTGGGGCTGCATAGCTACAGACTAGTGATGGGAATTCCGGCTCTTTTCAGAGAGCCGGCTCTTCTTTGGGAGCTGAGCCTAAAGAGCCAGCTCCCAAATGGCTCCTTAGATTTACTTTTTTTTTTTAAAGTGTAAAATGAATTACTAATATAAAAACACATTAGGTCTATATCAAACGTTTCTTTATATATTCAACATATAATAGAGTGCTCCACATACAAATTATAAAACAAAAGATTGGAAATCAGAAAAAACAAATGCCTTTGAGGAGTTGATCCTGTTTCTCCTACCTGATGACCTGCCCTGTTTTGGTCTTCTAATTGCACTGAGGGATGAACAATTCGTATATGTTGTGCAGGTTGTTTGTAAAGCCTGCTCGATATTACATTTTAAATTTGCAGTCTACACTCTATCACATTAATCCTTTAACGTCAAGCGATCGCTGCTGAATCGTGGGTTTCCTGACCTTACTAGCTGTGAACAGCTGATTAAGACTAAGCGTCTCACCGCAGAGCCAGCTGGTCAAAGGAACTTGATCAGCTGGCTTTTTAGCGTAACTCCGTGACCATTCGTGCTATCAAAAAAAGTCAAACGGTTCCTGAAAGCTCAGAAATTGCACTTCACAGTCATGTAGTGATATTACGGTATTTGTTGCCGGAAGACCGCAAACGCCGGCACTTTTGAAGTAGGCTGTGTCTCCTTCGACATGTTTGGAAGTATAAGGTTAAAATGTGTCCAGTCTTTACTACGTTTTCCGTCACTCATTTTCCTCACCGTTCCCGCGTGTAGCCTCTTTGTAATGCACAACTTCCTTTAGCTCTTTCCTGTCTCCGAGCAGGAGCCCCTCCCTCTCTGGTGTTTGTTTACTCACTCCGCAGCGTGTCCGTGGACCCTCCCGCTCAGTGTAGATGATCATATGCTACCATTCATCTTAACCAATCACGTGCGGNAAAAAAAAAAAAAAAAAAAAGAAACGAACGAAAAGAAAAAAGGAACGGCTCACTATGGCCTCTTTCCCACCAACAAGGTTCCGGTGCCTTAATTTGAACCGTTAGGCGGGTTTTCCACCACGGAAGTACTCGGTGCTCGGCCGAAAAATGGGTTCAACTCCAGCCCCGCAAACTAGCTGGTCTCGAACCAAGAATGCGTGACGAAAGCGGCAGAAGGGCGTGACTCTGCCATCTCAACATCAAGTTTTCTACCATATTACATGTGTATTACATGAGAAAAGCGAAGCGATTTTCA
>JASGAU010390731.1:0-12546 GCA_030220045.1 Australoheros facetus | reverse complement strand
CACACACACACACACACACACACACACACACACACACACACACACACACACAGACTGACCCAGTGCCCAATTAAATTAACAGACTTTATTAGCTCAACACGGCCCCCAACCGCTGGCCGTCGGTCTCTGGCCAGGGCTACAGCAGTGCTCGCTGTTAGCGTGTGGAATGCTAATGTTTTCAACCGCTGCTGTCAAACTAGGGCTGAGCTGCACTCTGCTGGTGCTAATGAGCTAAATCTACACCTTCAGGTTCCATAAGTGGGGTATTATGTAAGTAGAGTTTCGGTTAGAGCCCACCCCAATCACAGATACCACATGTGGGCTGATAAGTAACAAAGGTCAGAAGTATACTGATACTGAAGTGCAGCTTCAATGAAAGCTGCACTTTCCATATGTTTGTGTTGTGGTTTTCAACCCGAAACATTAAATAGACTGCAGTTAAGTAGGCTCGGAACTTTACAGTTACACACAACTCACACACATATGGTTACTTCCTGAAAAATCACTCTTCATCAAAAACAACAACAACAACAAAAAAACCCCATCATAGGTCCACTTACTGGCTTTCATTGAGCTTTCAGCTTCCAATGCATGGTTTTTATTAGCAGATGAAGTTGAACATATAAACAAATAACTTCTACTCAAGCTGTTGAAATCCATGAGATGTGGATGAGCAATGAGAAGACTGGTGCTGATACTTGAAGGGTATTTAGGTTAGGACCACTGCAGTTTAAAGATTAATTTTTTGTTTCCATCTGCAGTCATTTATATTTGGAGGTATGGCCCTGTGAGAGCAGCAGCAAGACCACCTGTACAGAAAAAAGAAGGCATCAGTGACACCAAATAAGATATTTGCAGCATGATAGGAGGTGGTGGGGAGATGGGTTGCAAAGCAGCTTGCAGATGTGCAGCAACTCTGGACAGGTGGATGCAGCTTAAATGGTAGCTCTATCTGAGATTTGCCAGTTGGATGTGTGAAAGCGTGTCAACCTTGAGCTGATGTGGGCCAGCACTGAGATTTGTTGAACTGTCGGGACTGCAGCTGAATTTGAATATGTGGCCTGCCTCAACCAACACTAAGATCCACTCTTTGTGTTTTTAATGAGGTGATTTTTACTTGTCATGCAGGCTACTTCTCAACATATGCAAAAACATGCAGAATGTTCTCAGTAGTTTTTGGTTTTGAGACATGAGTTGCAGTTTGTACTCTGGGAGTAAAGTATACTATAATATACCTGTACGATACCTGAAAGTCCAAGCTGCTTTTGGAATCTGAATGTACCAGTTCCACCTAAACTTCAGCAACACCTCACCTTCAGACCGGGCTCAGACCAGCGATAGGGCTGACTGCTGACACCTGCCCCACCAAGTATTATCACTCATACTGGTCAGTTCCTCTTTTCCGCCTGTGCGTGCACATCTGGCTACGAGCCTGACGAAAACAGGTAGTGAGAAATGTGAAAGGCCGTTGAGGCGAAACGTGGCTGTCTGCAATGGGATTGATTTGAGCATGATTTGTGTATGAATGAGTGTATTTGTGTCTGTGCATATGTGTGTGTCTGTAATCTCTCCTCTGTGTGTGAGTCACGGTGGTTTGTGTTCTGTGCTCTGGTTGTCTAGTCTAAATATACCAGCAGACCATGAGAACGATTCTCCCTGTGTCTTTCTTTTCTTTTTTTTGTGGCCACCAGCTCTCTGACACATATTGGCACTTAGTCGCTGCCTTTCACTCCTGATATAACACCATTTCTGTCGGGAAAAGATTCAAATAGGAACCATTTTAAGGCCAGAAAGTGCATTAACAGAGCTATGATGGCCGTCAGGTCTTTTTTTTTTTTTTTATAGATATATTTGCTGCCTTGTTGAGACCTTGAGGCTCTTTTAATGGACAGAAGAGAAAGAAAGGAGGTGGTGGGAGGTTATAGCCAAGACTTTATTAGCCAGACAGAGAGTGCCAGTTTAAGAAGGAGCGACGGAGAAAAAGAGAACGACATACAGACGCACAGTGAGACAAAGAGGGAGGGCAGATGGTAGAAAGAGTCGGCACGA
This sequence comes from Australoheros facetus, assembly GCA_030220045.1. Lineage (NCBI taxonomy): Eukaryota > Metazoa > Chordata > Actinopteri > Cichliformes > Cichlidae > Australoheros > Australoheros facetus. The sequence continues at coordinate 10,497 of JASGAU010390731.1, read as the reverse complement.
TGTGTGAAAAGCAACAGTTAGTCTGTGTCTTCACTCTGTGCCAGTCTGGCCTAAATATGGCATGCTTTTGACACTTTCTCCCCTCTCTCACACACACACACACATCCCCTCTCTCGCACACAGTTTCTGCAACATATAAAGAATATAGCTACATTCACACTGTTTCTGCATAAAAATTACTCAGCTCCATCGTGCCAGAGTCGGGTTAAAACCGGTCTCTTTTTAACATATTTTAACACGAGAGCTGTAATCACAAGTTGACACCACATTAGTCTTTTTCGGAACACTACATTTACATCGTATTACAGTAACAGAAACACCGTGGCTCACTTTTCTGACACTGTTGACTGTATGACATTTAAAAAATGACCAGTGGCGGCGTTATTACGAGCCCGCGAGGGATGCCGCAGCAGCAACTGAAGCAGAACCCCAGCTCAGAAGTTCTCAAACATTTATACTCGCGCGGCACACGAGCCAGTCAGGCAATACAAGCTCAATAAACACAAGCTGTGATATTTACACTTTTAACAATGGGAAAGACTGATTACTGAAAAGGACTACCAGGCACAAGGTGAAGGGCCAAAGGCATGAAAGGGGCCTCAAAACCACACTGTAAACCCACAGAATTTGGCAGATCTGAGACCAGTGATTGGCTTTTTTTTTTTTTTTAAGCTGATAAACCTAAAATTCAAATGTTTTCAGAATTTAAATATTGTGATTAGATTCTATACATACTATTGTATTAAGTCTACTCCAGTTATGACTTTATACATAGTTGCACTGTATATCCATTACTCCAAGCACTCACAAGTAATCTGTGCCTCACATTAAATGCTGCAGTTACTGAGGTTTAAATGCAGTAACTGTTCATTACTCTCGCCTTTCATCAAACAAATGGGTTAGTTCTCACTCTTGATGAGCAAGGGTGAGGATGCTTTTTCACAGCGAGCTGAGCGTCTCTCTGCTCAGTCCTGTCTGTGCTTCCTTTGTGCTTTGCTGTTCTACCTTGAAGGTAAAAACTGGAACACAATGGAAAAAGAAAAACAGCAAAAACAAACAAACAAAAAAACGAAACAAAACAAAAAAACATTAGAGAGAAGGCCAAATAGTAGAATTAAAAAACACAATCTGTATAAACATTTTGTTTGGTATAACAACATGATGAAAAATAAACTCAAAAGATATGTTTTTTCATTTTTTTTTGCTCTTTTTAGTCACCCTGTCTAAACACCTGTTTTTCATTATTATTTTGGCTTCCTAGGCATCACTCTGATGAGGCTACATTTAAAGGAGAAAAACCAGTGCAGTCACAGCATGTAAGGATCAGCACATTATCACATAACTCAGTGTGGTTCTGATAATTCTAGTGTTTACTAAATGATCCGGGCTGCTCTTCCTTTATCAAAGGCACTGATCGTGGTGTATTAGCCATGTTTCACGACTGTGACACTTTCAGGCTAATGGCATATTTGTTTTCAAGAGCTGCTGCTACAGCGCACTTCACACCGGCTATGACGGTAGAATATTTGTCATGCGTTGTTTTCGTGAATTCTGGTGTGCAGTTTACACCATCCGCGGTCTCCCTTTTAAAAAGTAACTTAACTCCACTTATTTTGTGTTCGTCACGTTAACAGTTTTTTATCCTGTACTGTAGCCTGTTACTGTTACTGCTGGCTTCATTCTTTAGCAAAACTGGAGAGGACATGTTTATGATAAAATTGTGTTTTAGACCACATTTTAATGTCGCGCTTTTATTACGGAAATTTCGTCATTCTTGGAAGCAAATGTGGAAACTGCTTTATGGCCTTATTGGATGTGATTGATTAATATGAAATACCTTTATTGTTCAGGTATGTAATTTGCTGGATCTGGTTATTTTATCCATCAACAGTGCCTTAACTCACTGAAAAAGATTGATGGTACTGAGATGGAATTTTACAGCTGCTCCTATGATAAAATAAAGTGGCTGTTTATTTTACAAAGTGCAAAGACAAGAACTTTCTTTCTTTCTTTCTTTCTTTCTTTCTTTCTTTCTTCATAAAAACCTGCAGACCGTGCGGTTACTTTGTCTCTCTGCACCACTCGAGATAAGCGTCCAGGATATGTTCCCTCAACCCATATGACCCTGACAGATAGCGCCAAACTTAATCCCACACACGCTCACACATACACGCACGCCTCCGTCCCCTCTGGCTCTTCCTCCTTCTATAGGCAGAGACATATAGGGAGGTGAGAAGGGGGCGGTTGGGACACATTTTTTGGCAGCGGTTAGTAGGCAACATGCAGTATATGGACACACACACACACACACACACACACACACACACACACACACACACACACACACACACACACACACACACACACACACACATATGCAGAGTTATGTTTCAACTTGATTTACAAGGCTCAGCTGCAGGGAATGAGAAAAAGAGAGAAGGAGGGAGGGGGCTTAGATGGACAGAGACAGAGAGGGATGGGGGAGTATAGCTTACAGGTAGCAGGTCTAGGGAGAGAGAAAATATAGCGATTGTATAACTGGTTTAAACAGAAGTGGTGCCGGATTTTACAAGGTCAGGGAGCGGCTGCCCTGTAGTAAAACTGAAGTTTGTCATTAGGAAATATTAATTTGTGTACCTGACATGCTGCTATATGGCCTCCATATACAAAGCAGGCATGTAGGTTACCAAAAAAGTGAATAATAAGTAGAAAATATCATGATATCTATATTTTAGTGGTCCCAGAAGACCGTCTCTGAGGTTTTTTTTTCCTTTTTGCCTCCAACCCAGAGGTAAAAGGCGACCAGCAGTTCAAATCAAATGTTTAGTATTCAAACACATTTTTTCACTGCAGACATTTTCACATTTTTGTCATTAATCACGGTACTTGCACTGCTCCTACTATGACAAGTAAAAAAAAAAAAAAAAATGTCTAGACACATTCTGATTTGGAAATGCTATTTTTTTTAATTTGGGAGGTCAGAAAATTTAATCATAAATAAATAAAATCAGTGCAGAGAACTGGCAAACAAAACGCTGGGCATGATTTTGAGGCCGCAAAGTGCGGCTGCACAAGACTTGAAATATAATCTGTGTTTAATAATTGAAAGTATAAAAAAAGTATTTAGACATAAAGTTAGCATGCTCATTACGTGGAGGAGTGTTTTTCAGAATCATATACAGTACTATATTCAGTGTATATTATCGGATCATAATTATTGATCCATTGACGTGTATATATCTCTTTCCTCTGTTGTTCCAGCTGTTAATGACTTTAATTGGTTATATATTGGTGGGTATCTTGATCTATAGGCCTAATAATGCAGTTAATCTGTAAAATAATAAGAAACTAAAGCATAAAAATAAATGGTACAAAGTATAATATTTGCATCCAAAATGCAGGGGAGTAAAAGCAGAAAGAAATATTTAAATTAAGTACATGTACATTAAACCTGCACTTCAGTAAAGTACTTGAGCAAAGGTACTTATGGTCCTATTTATACCGTCATCCATTAGTGTTGCGTACTGTCAGATTAGCAGTACTTGAGTCCAATGACTCTGGTCGGGGGCACCGGTGTCACTGGACTCGACGTGCCCCCCCGCCTATATGGCAGTTTGATCCATAAGAAAGCTTCATGCTCTTTATGTGCTCTGTGTGCGCAAATAAAGCACAAAAACCAACTGACTCTTCAAAGCAGTAATAGAGGTTAATGTCATTGTGACAATCATGCAGCAACTGGTGGCTCTAATGAGGAGTCCTTTCTACACGTGTGGCCACTCTGCTGGATTTATGATCAGAAAAACAGCAATAGGCTTTTCTAATAAGCTGACTGACCTTCTCATCAGGAAGCATTTTTCTAAAGATTGCCTAATAGCTGTTATGAATATGATGGCCTTGTGGGTTATTAAAAGCTAACAAGAAGGAGAACGATATCCTACCCTTAATGTTGTGTGCTGTGTGTGTGTGTGTCTGTGTGTGTATGTGTGTTGAACCCAGAGGCTGCTCGAATGTTTCCTCTCTCTCACTTGTGTTCTTTCTTTTATCACGAGGCCGTGGAAATGCTGCTGAAGTACTGAATGACCTGCTGATAAAGCTGAATAAGCTAGGAGTGTGTGTGTGTGTGTGTGTGTGTGTGTGCGTGCGTGCGTGTGCGTGCGTGCGTGCGTGCGTGCGTGTGTGAACACATAGGTGTGTGTAGGTGTATTTGCTCGATGATGACCAATGTTTTGTCTTTCTCTTTCCCCACTTCTGGAGGAGATGAGGAGACAAAACTGGTTAAAATATATGAAGAAGTAAAAAGAAAGGGAAAAAACAGGAAAATAGGACAAATAGTAATAAACAGGTATACCAAGCCTTCCTAGAAGTTTCCTAGAAGGAAACTTCTAGGAAAAAGTTGCGTCAGGGAGAGTTCGGCCCTTAATCATGTCTGAACACGAGCTGACGAGATTCCCAAAGCTATCCACTTGTGAGGAATGAAACCTGTTTACCCTGGAACCCGAATGATTTTCTCTCTGTCAGGAGCTGCTGTAGTTGCTGTGCCTGGATCTAAATATCAGGTTTAAGATTCAGAGCATATTAACTAAGTAGTGTTAAATATCAGATTTACCTACTAGTGGAAGACGTGGAAAACTCAGTGCACTGTATAGAGGATTTAAAATGTTATTTCCCAAATTTAGTGTGACTTAATACAAAATGAAACAAGGCATGATAATGGAAGAGCACATAATCCAGAAAAAAAGACAGATGTTCAAAGTCTGTGTGAAAACCTGTCTGTAGAGTCTGTCCAAATAACTAGAAAAACAGACAGATGTTTGTAAAAAGCCACAAAAACGCTTTGAATAATTTACAGTTTTGTGTGTCTGTGTATTAATTCTTTAGGGAGCTTCTTCTTTAAGTGCGTCTTTGAGTTGTTGTATAGAAAAGACTCGATTCTGTGACTGAGTTTCTCCAGTGTGAGTACAGTTAAAAGGTGAGGCAAAATAAGACGCACAACTTATTGTTATTCTGAATTACACACTAGTGTAATAGCTCTCCATGCAAAGTACATCAAAGGCAGCGTTACGCTACCGCAAATTATAATCAGTATGGTACAAATATTATACAGTGAACTAGAATAAAAATATGCAGTTCAATGGACATTTTAACCATGTGAAGGCCCTGCATCACATCCACAATGAACGCTGTGGCTTCCTTGGTGGGATCAGCACTTGTGAAAGAGATCCAACATGTTACCCGTGACATTTTGTTGGAAAATGATGATCAGTGGGGGGAAAGGAAAAGCATAATGTCACGTTCTATCCTGTATGGAAACTATTAGGCTTTTCCTAATTTTCTATCAGCTGTTACAAAGGTGGATGCTCATGTTAATAAAATTTCAAATAATGTGCATGTGCAAGTAATGCCTGTGAACCAAAAGCTCAGGCTTAAGACTGCTCTAAATGCTCTGATTCAGGCATTTTTTTCCAGTCTTGGCTCTGTATGATGTCATTAAGCATTAATGTTCCTAATGTGATCATGCCAGGGACACAGCCAATCAAAAGACATTTGGCTTAAAGGGAAATGCCGTGGAGCTAAAGCAGTTTGAATCAGACAGAGGATGAACTGAGCGTCTGAACCAAGATAAATTCAGATTATTTGGAAGTGTAAATTATACAGAGCTACTCTGGTAGATTCCAAAAACAGAAGTATATAGCAGGAAATGAGCATAATAAGCCACCTTTAACAAATTTAAGAGTTATGAGCTCATGGAGGGCAACGATTTAAGGCCTCCCAGCAGCAGTAAATAAGAGGCAGATTAAGAGTAAAAAAAAAAAAAAGTTAAAGTAAGCTTACAATAATTGGTAAAAAGCTGCCAACATCTTTTAAAAAAGTATGTGAGAACTAAAGAAAACTACTGGCAAACTACTCCTCACTAACAGAGAGCAACATGTGGACACTCCTTTACCTTTATCTCGGGGGGGAAGTATGGTTTCTCAATTATCCTTGTTTGGCCATCCCCTTCCGACCTGTGGCTGTATTTACGCGAACGCCCATTTTATCCATGGCTTTTAATGGCATATAAAAAAAATCACTTCCTCATCAAAATGCCCTCTCCTAATAGCTTTTTAGAGTTGTTTGGGAGCTGTTTGGGTTTGGTCATTAGTGGACCATATGAATAAGTGTGTGTGTGAGTGAGTGTATGAGTGTGTGTGTGCGTGTGTGCGTCTCTGTGTGTGGTGTTTTGGACTGAGAGGCGCTACTAGGTTGTCCCACTAGGTGGGATAAGGGTTGGTGGAGAGTTGGGAGGAGGGGTCCCATATCCAGACTGTGTCCATGAGGGCGGGGTTGGTGAGGGTTTGGGAGTGTGTGTGGTGCAGCACTTAGGCCATACTGGGCCTGATGGGAATGCCAGGCCCCCACACCACTTTCCAAATCACTAATGGAGCATCTTTGGGCACAGACACACCTAAACACACACACACACACACACGCAATGCTGTAGACAATGCTGTAGACGTTTAGACACAAGAAACGCAGCAAACTGTACTTATTTCACTGAAAGTCGAAGAGATCAGCAGGGAAAAAAAAGCACCGCATGTATCGTAGCTCCACCCATCACCCTCTCCTTTCCCACCCTGCTTTGCTTTTCACACCTCTCAATTATTTACTGGCCTTTTTGTCCACTGCTGGTGGCTAGGCCCCAGGCATATGTCAGTGTGTGTTTGAGTGTGCTTGTGTATGCAGAAATGAATAGCGTTTCACACACTAACAGAAGTCTTTTATCATTCAGAAATGTTGTCTGTACCATATGCTCACGCAGGCGCTGACCGGTCACAGGCAGGCTTAAACCATTTTTCACAGCCCCAGCGGTCACACAAAGGCGGAGACAGTGTGGTGGCACTTGGGGATATTTTTTTTGGGTGAATTTTTTGTCTGATTTTGTATTTCAGTTCTTGCCTGTGAAAATAAGTGTCCTTTGCACATTTACGTCCTACAGGACAGAAGGTTACGACCTCACATTCTCCTCTTTGTAAATATATGATTTTACTTGCACATTGTAATGAATTATGACATGTTTCCGATTACTTTAATGCACAAATGAAGTGCTGCGAAGGGTAAAATACTACAACTGTAATTATTAATCACAGATGCCTGGAGATAGAAAATAGTCTATATGCTTGATGATCAGGTAGCAGCATCTGAAACTTTCATGTCTAAAGATGTGAAACTAAGCATGAATTAAGCATACTGGACAGAATAGCATAGAAGAAGCGGGATAGCTGAGAACAACGTGACACTATATATCAAATATTTAAAAAAAAATTAATTAAAAAATGTCTCTGCAACTGTCTTATTTTTTTACTAACAATTTATAATAACCATCATTTATAAATTGAAAACTCATAGTTAATTAAACTTTATTAAATTGTTATTTTACTATTAATAAAAAAGAAAAATGAATTACTAATCTTTATGGTAGTTTTTTTTATTAATAATCAATAATGTTATTTGTGCTTACATTTGTTGTTAGTTCTTAGAATAAAAAATAAGCACAAATTATAAAAAGAATAATACAATCTAGATATGGACGGCACATAAACATTGCTATGACATAAACTAATGTTACATTGGTTATATAAAAACTAATGCTTCTGTCTATCAAAGCCAATAAAACATAATATCATTTACATGATGTTATTATTTTGTGTTAAAGATGAGTGAGCCAGTGGCATCTCAGAGGTAGTAAAACCAATCTGAATATATTTGTCATATTTGAACCCAAACTGTAACAGTTTCCTGAATCTGGCTTTAGGTTTGGTGCCTTTATGTTCATACTCATGTGAGCTGCACCAGCATTTCACATGGTTTACCAGTCAATTCATAACCAGTAAGTAAGAATGATGTGTGTGTGCACTGCTGGTCAAGAGTAAAAAAGAAGACTATTAACTACACTATCAATTTGTTATCAATTAACAGTGGTTATTATGAAATGTTACAATACTTTATTGCTTTTTAAAATAGTATAAGACTACACTGGCCCTTACAACTACTTCATAAACTGTTATATATATTAGATCTACAATATATTGTTTTAAAGGCCATTCATGAACCATTTAATGCTGCTTATTGAAGCTAAATCAGGGTAAATGGTGGTGGATGTTGTAATGATTAATGCAAACGTTAGTTGTTCTTATCATAAATGACTCCACAGGAATCAGATTTTTTCAGACCATTTTTACACTCACATTGTTGCCCTGCAGCAACAAAATGTAGGTGGGTGGGGCAGTAGGTGTGATCAGTTTGTTACTTCATCAGAAGACCCACCATTTGTATGAACAACATGTGCATTAGAGGATTAGCATAGCTTCTTTCATTGTGGACTTTTAGAGCGCTAAAACCGTGCTGTATAGCTCTGTGTAGAAATAGGAAAAATAAAGTTCTCTGGGTGAACCAGGGTAAATGTTTCTCTCACTGAGGATGAGTCAACCCCCCAAAATACTAACCCTCCCTGCCTTTCCAATGTATCTGACTGGTGGTTTTACACAGACCGAAAATCTCTCCATCCTCTGACTTCAGTTCCAGCTCATGCACACCTTGTTTCTCTTGGAGAGAGAAAGATTTCCTTTGGCGACGAGTGGGGGGCTTTTCTCTCCGGGAGCCGTCACAGTCGCCTTGCACACTAGAATGAATTTAAAGAGGCAGGTAAACTGCTGCTCGCTCCGTATTAACAGAGCCATATATTCAGCCTGTCTCTCTGGCTTTTTTTTTCTTCATCTGCCCTTCCTCGGTTTCTCCATCTTTCTCTGCTCTTCTTTTTTTCCCCCCACCAGCCTGTAGAAAACGTCTGGAGGGGATCGATAGGGCTCTCAGGGTGTAGTGACTGCAGCGCTAATGAATCAAGCCTACAGTGTTTGTTAAGTAGACAAGGCTGTGAAGGAGTGCTGAAGGGGAGTTTGTCTTCGTGCTTTATCTCATTGCAACACTCCTTTTGCTGTTTGTCTCTGAAAGTAACATAACCAAATCTTGAAACTTTGATAGGAAATGTAAAATTAAACTCCTCACAAATGTATGACTCTTCTTTTTGTGGCAGTTTTACAGGACAATAATTTGTGGAAACATGTAGAAACGGCCTTTTATGGTACAACTTATTCAACCCCGGGAATGTAAAGGATATCATGTTGCTATCTTAATGGCACACTCAGCTTCTGTTTTTGTAATTTCCCCCAGTCGAGTAGCAGTTTATCACACTCAAATCTGAAAATAACCAGTCAATATAATTATTTATTATGCCTGCCAAAAATTGCTGCTGTGCCGGAGTCCATTCTGAAATCCTCTTGTGAACTGTGCACTAAAATCAAAGACCTTTACAAAAAAACTTCCAAATACACCCGAGACCCACTTGAAGTTAAAGCTTTTTGTGAAAAGGAAAAGGGAAAAAAAAAATCTTGAATTCTCATTTTTTTCTCCTACAGCTTAAACTGTATCTCTCCAAGGTCGGACAGTGAGACTGTGGGAGGCTGTTTGTGTTAAAAGCAGGATGGCTTGTATTTCCTCTTCTTCTTCTTCTTCTTCTTCCTCCTCCTCCTCCTCCCCCCTTTCTCTCTTTCACCACAAGCAAGAGCTATCTTGGAAGGAAAAAAAAAAAGGCTTTTTATCGCTGATGGCTAATAGTCATAAATTTGTATTAAATATGTCCTTTATCGATTGGCCTTGTCGGATGAATACAATTAAAGAGAAGGCGCTGAGTGCTTCCCACCTGGGAGGAGAAGATGGGGGGATTAAAAAGAGGGGAGGGATGGAATGATAGAGGGAGGAAATCGAGGAGGGAAAGCGTAAGGGAGTGAAAGAATAGGTGAGCAAAAGGTTTTTTGGCAGCTTCTTCAGTCGAGTCGTGGCTTGTCCACATGTTGCCGTAAATATGTGTGTGTGTGTGTGTGTGTGTGAGTGTGGGCGGTTAGGGCTTGTGTGGGGCTCTTTGTGTTTTAGGTGCTCATCATGCTGCTCTTCTTTCTCCTCTCCTCCTTAATTTCCTTGATTTTCCCCTGCGCTCTCTTTCTAATTTTTATTTTGGTGACTAGTTGTTGGGAAGAAAAGAGGCTGAGATCACGGTGGAGGGAAAATGAAAAGGTGGGATAGACTGATAGAGGGGAGAAAGCGTGAGGACAGCCACCTGTATGCAGTGTTGATGGACAGATGGAGGGATGAAACCAACTGGGCATAGGAGGGATTAGATGAGGAGAGGAAGCAAAGTGCTGTTTTTGTGTTGTGTTGTGTGTGTGTGTGTGTGTGTGTGTGTGTGTGTGTGTGTGTGTGTGTGAGCCTCCGGCCAGCTGAGGTGTTTGCTCGGCTCAGAGTGAACTCCCACTGTTGTCACCACAAGACACACACACGCACGCACGCACGCACGCACGCACGCACGCACGCACACACACGCACACACACACACACACACACACACACACACACACACACACACACACACACACACACACACACACACACACACACACACACACA
>JASGAU010390728.1:0-22105 GCA_030220045.1 Australoheros facetus | reverse complement strand
CTAGGTAACAATGTATAACACAGGCTAGTAGCAAAAGGCTAACACAGAGGAGCTTCATTAAAACTTAATGATTCAAAGAAAACGATTTACATGTGTCGTACTATATGACAAACTGTAACTGACAACACTTACAGACGTATCTATTCCAAGGTTTGGAGCGAGAGAAACCACCGTGCTGTACAATACTCTGTTAACGGTTGAGTGAACTGAAAGCGTCTCAGAGAGAAAAAGCTTAAAACGTGCAGTACCCAAAACGAACACTAGGCATCACCATAGCATCGTGAAAATACGGAAGTAAACAAAATTTTACCTTTTATTAAACACAAAATGATTTACACAAGTCGGAACATTCATATCATGCACGGCTTCTTTTTTTTTCACGTTTTTTTTTTTTTAAACCGGCCGTTCTAGAGTTCTAGAATCTAGAATTTCTGTCTCAGCCAGAAATTTGAAAATAATCTATGTACAAAATACTGACACATACATTTGTTGATTAAATTGCACTTTGCCTCAGACAAAATTTAAAACTAGTTGTTGACAAAGTAGTTTCAACAAGTGAGGACAATGAGGTGTCCCGGGCATGTCCTACGGGAGGAGGCCAGGACACGCTGGAGAGATTATATCTCTCGGCTGGCCTGGGAACACCTTGGGGTCCCCCCGGATGAGCTGGTGGAGGTGGCTGGTGAGAGGGAGGCCTGGGCTTCTCTCCTTAGGCTGCTGCCCCCACGACCCAGCTCCGGATAAGCGGAAGAAAATGGATGGATGGATGGAATACAACAGCTAAAATAAGTCCCACTCTTCCACTCTTTTTTTAGATTCAGTGTGTCTAACCAATGCAACACTTTTACCCGTATTACCAAAAGAACTCAAATTAATTTCAGTTTCCCTATTAAATTATATGACTACATTTATTCTTTGATGTAGGATAAATGTAGTCATTACATTATATTCCACAGCTCCCATCTTTTTCTGAGAAAGCACTAATGCTATTGTTGATTTGTAACCCCATTACAATCCCTGCAAACGTTATCATACATGCAAAAACTGCAAACATCTGTTAAAAATATTATTCAACAAGCTTCTTGCAGTCCTGAGTATTTATTTGTCACATTTATGTCATAATCTACAATCACATGGATGGCATGGAGTTAAAGTGCTGTTACAGTAAAGTCAGTGAACAAGTGTGTGAAGTTTGAGCGGTCTAGCTTGAACAGGACGCATCTATGGTGTGAATTTGAACTTCTTAGGTTACATCATTCTCAAGTTATCGGGTTCTCGAGATTTTAAGGAAACTTGACCTCTGACCTTTACATTTAGGTCATTTAGGTTTTTAAAAAAAGGTTATACATCAAGGTGAGACAGGTGTAAGTTAAAGAAAGGAATAAAAAATGTGACCATTCTCCAACCAGCTGTACTGATGTACTTAGACCTGCTCCAATCACATGTTTTGGACCCCAACATAATTTTCCTGTTCATCATTTTCCCCCTGACTGTCTAATTAGTTTGACGGTCCTGATGATCTCAATTTTTTCCTGGCGTCTCAGTTGTCTGGTTAGCACTGCACCTCGTGCTGCTACACTGAATGCTGATAACCTTCTTAACACACGCGGGGACTTTTTGAAATTCAGATGGGTTCTCTAATTCATACGGCATGTTGAGATTCATACAGTTATTTTTATTCGCACTGTCATCTGAAAGCCTGAGGCCAGCCTTGCTCCTTTGATTCTCTGCGAGGAATGTTAACACTGCAAAAAAAAGCCAAAGGTCCATAACAAAGGAATATATGTTAGATTTATGCATTTATTGATGTTGATTTCCCTGTATTAATGTGTTATGTTATCTACTGTGCCTAAATCTGATTTAAGCTTTTTGAAATAGCAGGATATGCTATCAGTAACTTAGCGCACACTGAAGAAAGCTTAACTGTCACCTCATTATTTATCATTCTGTGAGGGGAGCTCAGGATACAGTAATGAGCAGGGTAACATTTCTCCTACAAGGAAACCTCAAAACTCAAACTTTTTTTAACATCTTTCCCACAGGATGTTATCACAAATTAGATACCAATCAATTTTCTATAGCAGGCGTGGTTATTACTATATCATTTACTACCTCATTCATTGTTTCACTCCCTGTAAAGGAAGAATAATTGGAAGTGAAATCTATCTATCTATCTATCTATCTATCTATCTATCTATCTATCTATCTATCTATCTATCTATCTATCTATCTATCTATCTATCATGGAGCCACATTTATAAGCATTTGTGGGTTGAGCAGCAGAGTTGAGTATGTGAGTAATACTGTTTTGAGCTTCTGCTGCCTGAACAACTGATGACAATCACACTTGTCATCCGTGGAGGTAATCTCAATGCAGAGAGATATCGAGATGAGATTCTGCAGCCAGTGGCATTCCCATATACCACAGTCTGGGGCCAAACGCTATGGTCCAAGATGACAAAGTTCGCCCCCACAGAGTGGGGTTTACCAATGACTACCTCCAGAATTTGGGAGTGGAGTGGATGCAGTCCTGACCTCAACCCCATTGAACACTTGTGGGATCAGCTTGGTTGTGCTGTTCGTACCACAGTGACCAACACAAACACATTGGCTGACTTACGACAAATCCTGGTTGAAGAACGTTGTCAGGCATGCATACAAGCATGTGGGGGACAAGAAGAATACATGAAACGATGGATCTCGATTTACTAACATTTCTCAGGTGTTAAAGGACAGGGACCAATCACAAGTCCTAACTGCTACATCCCAGATGGCATTCAGTAAATTCATTAGCCTTGATAATTTCAAACTCATATTGTTTAAATGAGAAATTAAGATGGAGGTCATCAATTATTAAAAGGCATCTATCTGTTAATGATCATTTTTAAACTAATGCTACAGAAATTAAGCCATGAGTATGATGAAAAAAAAAAGATAAAAGTTCCAACAAAAGTGAAACAAACTTTTAGGGCTGCACAGGCAAACTTCACCCAAGTCCAACACTGGGTAACTGGGATGAATAATGTGTATGATTTCAATTAGAGTTAAGGGTGGATGGTGGATGCTTTAAAAAAAAAAAAGAAGAAGAAGAACCCTAATGCAACTCTTACATCTCGGCTTTCATCTCTCAATGTGTGAAACGTAGCTGAAGTAGAGCACACAGCGACCCGGGCAACTGCGCTGAGGCAGATAACAGTTACACATTAGGTCAGTGGTATTTTGCTGCAGAGGAGAAGCAGCAGGATCCGCAGCACTTATTGACTGTTTTTGATGTATGAAGAGTGCAGGAGATTTGTTCTGCGGCATTCCCCCCTGAGGAAGAAAGTCACTGACACATTTGCAATGACTGCATCCTCCTAGATGACCTGGCAAAAAGAGGACGACCTGCAGCCTATGCAGAGCGAGAAATCTCAGTTTCGGTCACACATACTGTTAAAAAGAAAGAATGCCATATTTCAAACCTAAGGTTTTACATATCAGAACATAATAAAGTCATCTGGTCCTTAGCAGGTCTTGAAATTAGGTTAAAAAAATAAATCTAAAATGCAGAAGCACTGTGTGAAAAATATGAACACTCCATGATTCAATAGATTTCAAATAAATAAATATATTTAATAGAATTGCCAAAGAATGGGAAAATCTGATGAAAAGGGTCAATTATAACTTTACAGATCACAAACATCTCTTTCAAACTATATATGCACTATATAAGATTTTTATATTTTTATCATCTCTCTCGTCTTCTTCATCTTGTCTCTATCTTGTCCTCTTACACCACACGACTGCTTAATGGTTAGTTCGCTGAGTCTGACAATGTTACATCAAAGAAAGTTTTACAGCCTCCTCAACCGTAAACAGACATGGATGCTCCCCACTAGGCACACTGGCAATGGAGGTGAAGCGTGTCTGAGGTGACTTGGGGGTAAAAATGTAACATATCGCAAAATTAACACATATCTATTTTTTGTTCCTGATTTATTGTTAAATGTTGATATTATTCAAGCAAGTTAAAATATAGAATGTGAAAAAAAACTGTATACACAAACTGTAGGAGAAACCTGCTGGCCAGCTACAGCTGCTATGGGCTACAGAGGGTTAAGATCCAGCCACAGCGTTTCAAATGGATTAAGGTCTGGATTTTGATTTTCTTATTTTCCATCCATCTGTTCTCTTCCACTTATCCTGTTCAGTGTCGGGGGGGGGCGAGAGGCAGGGTACACCCTGTACAGGTCACCAGCCTGTCGCAAGACTAACACAGAGAGACAGACAACCATTCACATTCACACCTATGGGCAATTTAGAGTGACCTATTAACCTAACCCCAGTAACTTCATATCTTTAGACTGTGGGAGGAAACCAGAGGACCTGGCGGAAACCCACGCAGACACGGGGAGAACATGCAAACTCCACACAGACAGAGGCCGGGGCCAAGGTGGAATCGAACCCAGACCCTCTGTCATTCTAGCTGTGAGGCAGTAGTGCTGCCCCACGCCACCGTGCTACTGGAGGATTTCTTTATTTTATTTTATTTAGTTAGTTTTTATCATTGCACTGAAGATTTGGTGCTGTGCTTGGAATCACTGTCCTGTTGCATGTCTCAATTTCAGCTAAGCTTAAGCTTTAGCTTTAGCTTTAGCGGACAGATGACCTCGCATTTGGCTCAAGAATATTTTGGTGTAAAGAGGAGCTCATGGTTGACTCAGTGACTGCAAGCTGCTCAGGTCCTGTGGCTGCAAAACAAGCCCAAATCATCACCCCTCCACCGCCGTGCTCAACAGTTGGTATGAGATGTGTGTGTTGATATGCTACGATGGTTTTTTTTGTTTGGTTTTTTCTCTTATGGCAATTGGAGCAAACAAGTATGGCTTGTTCAAGCCATACTTGTTTGCTCTAATTGTACTGTCATGAACTTTATTTAAAATGCTAACTGAGGCCTGCAGAATGTGACATGTGGCTCTTGGGGTTTTAGGCTGTTTCCCCGAGCATTGCACAGTCTGACCTTGGAGTGCATTTGCTGGGACAGCCACTCCTGGGAAGATTGGCAACTGTCTTAAATGTTTACACTCTTGAATTACAGTTCTCACACTAGAATAATGGACTTCACACTGATGGGCAGCAACAGTTGTTGATGTCTTTCCTTCTTGGCTGCATGCTCTTTGCTTCTATAAAGGTGCTCACACTTGCTGATGATGAATTAATCAAGCGCATTTGATTAGCGGCACATGGCTGATATCATCCTAATTTCTGTGGAAGCATTGAGGGTGTACTTAGTTTTTCACAAACTCCTGCATCTAGTTTGGTCAAATAAATAATGCCACAGTGTAATACAGTATGTCATGTTTTGTAGGTAAGCCTTTGTTAGTGATGTCACAAGTGTGCACCACCGCTCCTCTGTAGAGAGCGTGGGAGAAACGTGTTGGCAGATGGACGCATGGATCGAGGCGGACCTCTATTTTTCCATCTCCCTAACTCTTTGGAAAGTTACGGGTTGTATGAACACTGCTTATTTTCATGTATGATAATTCAGCAGCCGTTCAACCGGGCGTTATAAGGTTGGTGAATAATACAGTTATTAAAGGACAACACTGTGGAATTCCCAGTACCAGTGTGGTTGTGCGTTTTTGACTGTCTGCTAAGTACGTCTGCCGCCTCCTCTTCACCACCGAACACAACCCAAATGTTACAACCTGATTATTTTCTTATATCCTGATACTTAAAACCTTAGAATTTAAAATGGTGTATTTACTTTTTACCGTGACTGTACATTGCAACAACTGCCAATGCAGTGCATTATTAATTAATAATAGGCTATGCTGCCAAGTTCAAAACAAAATACATTAATAAGCTTCATATTAGTTGTTTGTTTTTTTCTTACTGGTGTACTTTTGACAGTTTTCATTGTATGTTGGTGGTTTGAACTGATTCAACAGAATAACAATAGTCTCACGTGGTCATGTGACAGTAGTATGAGAGTGTTGATATGTATTTTGCAAAGAAGAGACTAAACTGACACTGAAATGTTGTTTTATTAATAATGCACATATTATAATATCATCAACTATTGTGTAATTGATCTTTTTGTATGCTTTTAGAGATATATTTATAGACTCACCCAAGTTTAACCTACCAAAACAGATAACTGTGCACAAAGCTGTTGATGAGTTTGACAGATAGGGTTATTGTTCTTGTTTGTTTGTTTGTTTGTTTGTTTTTTAAATCCTGTCCGTTACTCTCAGGTTTTTCTCTGCATGAGTTTCGGGTTCCTGGTGGGTGGGGTGGGGTTGGGCTCATCGGTGCCTTCTGGGAGCATCTGGGTCCTGTGTTCCCACACTATACAGGTGGCCTTTGATGATTATGGCTCATAGCTTGTGAAAATCAGAAGTCTAGTATCTCAAATTATTTAAATATTTCCTAAGATCAATCACAGTAGCATTTACAAAACAGAAACCAACTTCGGAAAAGTATGTACATGTATATGCTCCTTCACAGTAAGTTACTGCATTAAAACGCAGTGGCGTGGAGGCGATGAGCTTGTGGCACCGCTGTAGCACAGGTTGCTTCGATAGCGGCCTTCAGCTGATCTGTATTTTTGGGTGGATTCTCTATGAGGTTCAGGTCAGGTGAGCTCGATGACCAATCAAACACAGTAATACCATGGTCAACAACTTCACCCTGGACTTCAATTTGTTTGGATTATGTGTCTCTTCGCTCTTCGTCCTCACTCCTGGACCTTGATTTCCAAATGAAATGAAAAGTGTACTTTAATCTAAAAAAGCGGCCTTTGGACCACAGTGTGAGTGGCTTTATATTTAGTTTACACCAGCCGGAGCCCACTCTCTGTGAAGCTGTCCCAAGTTCTTGAATTGACACTTCATAACAATACCAAAGGCTGCAGTTTCTCGTGCACCTTTTCCTACCACATTTTTCTGTGCCAGTCAACTTCCCATTAATATGCTTCAGTTCAGCACTCTGCAAACAGCCAGCCTTTTCAGCAGTGGCCTTCTGTGGCTCACCCTCTTTGTGGAGGCTGTCTGTGATAGTGATCTTTACAACTGACAAATCAACAGTCTCACCTATGGTTATAATTACAATACACGGTATTTACACAGTTTGAATAATAATTTACTAAATGTAGAAATGAAATATTCAAATAACCTGAGGTACTGGAGTTCTGATTTTCATGAGTCATGATCATCAAAATAAACCTAAAAAAGAGTTGAAATGAACTGCAGTTTACCTTTTTGAATTACTTTAAACTACCAAAAGAATTTGAACTTTTTGGTGATTTTTACAATAATCTGAAGTCAAAACATGTACAAAATCAGACTCTCTCTCTCTCTCTCTCTATATATATATATATATATATATATACTGTATGTGTGTGTGTGTGTGTGTGTGTGCGCGCACATAGGCCATTGTATAACTCTAATTACTTTGATTTTTGTTATTTCGTAGCTTTGAATTTATTTAGTTATCAGATACATGGTTTCTTCCTCTCTGTTTATCAGAGATCAGGAGTGAGACTCCAAGGAAGGGAGGGGGATCTTTAAGACACGGTTGGTTAAATTTTTTGGTTCTGTTTTCCTCTGAATATTCATCATCATGGGTCATGCATAAAATTAGGCCTGTACTGCTGTATGAGTCATTCATGAGCATGATTCATAACTCCAACCCAGAGTCGAGCAGGGTTTTCCACTTCTTTGGGTGGAACCTAGAACATCTCCAAGTTGTCTGGCACCTGTCTTCTATCAAGCCTCGTCACCTTATGATTTATGGGCCAGCTCGACCTTCCAGTCCCCTCCACATTGTCTGCCTCCTCGGAGTGGTAGCAGGCTCAATTTTGTTGCTAATTCGAAATCCTTTTCCTTCCAGTGAACGCTTCTCTGCTGGCTGGAGGAGCGGACACCACCACCTCTCTTCTCTCTCCGTGTTTATGTTTTATGCGATTCCACTTGCCATAATAATAACCACAATTTGTTATGTGGAGGTCTACTGGCTCAATGGCGCCCTCTCTCAAAAAGGAAAAGAATAAATGCCACTGGCGATGCTGAACTGTGGCCAGATCATGAGAGACGAGCCTGAGGTGGGTTGTAGCGCACAGCAGTGTACATGATTAAGTATTAACATCTATCTAGCCATTATATGAAGTGTATGACCACTATAAATGATGTAGCTGCTAACAGAATACCATAAGTGGATTATTGCAGTTGTGGAGTGCTATAACAATCATATAATAGCATGATGCACTGGCTAGGCTACCTAGCAAACTTTAGTGTCTTTATAATGTAAATGGACTAGTTCTTATATAGCGCTTTTCTACTCAGTCAGAGCACTCAAAGCGCTTATACAACACATTTTACATTTACCCATACACACCCATTCATACAAGCACTTCCAATATTAACTAAGCTAATTATCTAACATTCACACACATTCACACTCCGACGGTTGCGTCGGAGAGCAACTTGGGGTTAAGTATCTTGCCCAAGGATACATTGGCATGTAGCCTGGAGTAGCCAGGAATCGAACCGCTGACCTGTGCTGTGCCTGAGCTGCCCTGAGCCAACCTGGCTGACCAGTATATGTTCTGTTCTTATCCAGATAATAAAAAGGGTCACATCTTAAAGATAAACGAGCCTTCTTCTATCATTACTACACAACGCAGAGTCGAAGAGGTTTATTTGGACCAGCCAGTTACAGTGTAATTGAGCCTGGTTACACTCACTCCTCTCTGGAACGCTGAAACACTTACCTGCTGCTCCTCTGCCTGCTCACCCGCCCACGTCTCCTCTTCTCCCTGGAAAGATAACTCAGCCAGTGAACTCGGACCCCCCCCCTCGTAGGAGACCCCGGTGGAAAACCAATATCTGCACGTCGTTTTCTGGAACTGTTCTCAGAACCACTTGGAAACTGCAAATTGGATTAATTGTCTTCTCTTTCCTCTCCTAGAACAACCTCCTCCCCATTCTGAGTTCACTTTTACAATCACTGAACTAAAACAAGCTCTCTCCTCACTGCCCACCAGCCTCTGTGATGCCAAACGCCCAGCAGGTGTCTGGGACTTCTTTTATTGTTTTTATTTTTTCCATAGTAAGAAACAACAAGTACGATATTTATGAAACATTTTGATTTTATTATCATCATTCCTCTTAATTGGAATAAGAACAGAAAAATAGGAAAAAATGGTCTCAAAAAACCCACAGTATAGATAATAAACCCTCTGCTTCGATTGTATTTTGTCGACTGCAGCAGATGATTCGAGATGAAAAGATGTCATCAAAACATTAGATTGTACTTCAATTAAGGTCAATTAAGGTGTACTTCAATTAAGTGCAGATATTGCTTTGTGTCTTTCTAGCTCCAGCTTCAGAGATGAGCGGTCTCCACTGATCATTCTGTTTATTTTATCATCAACCAGCTAAGTTGGGTCATCTTCATGGCTAAGGAGAACAATTATCAACAAGCCATTTTCTCACAATTATATATGATGTTTGAGTTTCTCAAGGCAATGAGATAAATGGATCCATTATCAGTAGAAAACCAGATTTTCTTGATAAAGAAATCATTTGATTCTTTTCTTTCTGCTGCAGCATCGACTTCGCTTTTGAATTCACTCTAATCCATTTTACTCCTTTACTCCAACGAGTTGAAAACATGTTTTCATATAGCTTGCCATCATGAGCTCAGCAGGTCATGGTACTTCCTTAAGAATCTGCTGTTAATAGTCGCCAGGGAAACGGTGAATAGCACAATTAAAAAGTGTGATAGCAGCAGATAACCTGATATTGTCTTTCAACCTTCGTCTCGCTGGCCTTGGGCGCACACTTTCTGGACATTATTCACACAGTGTGCGCAGGCTTGACTTCTCCTTGCTGGGTCACTTCACTTTATTCTAAAAGTCTGTTAACAGTATTTATTTTCCAAAGACAGCTTTTTGAAAGTGTTTCTCAGTGCATGGAGCACACATGAACTTGGCTTCAGACGGCTCCATCTGTGATCACTGCTGTTTTAGCTCCGAGACAGAAGAAACTCTGAACATTGCATTTGTTTTTTTCCAACATTCTGGTTTCGAGTTGATGTCCATCAGAGGTTTCTGTGCCAGCTAAGAGGCACTTTCCTCAAGCGTGTGGATCCAAAAAGCTTTTTGCTTTCCTTTGGCTATTTATTTTTTGGTTGACTTCTCATGAACCTGACTTGTTCGTGCACTAGACTTCCTTTAAGTCCAGACATTGGCGTCAAGGATAACAGGGACTTCAGTTAACCATTTTCTTTCAGCGAGTCGAAGGGAGCGAGCTGTTTTCCACGCCGAGTGACTGTGAAGAATTGTCAGAGCCTATTCAAAAAGTCACCATCATCTTGAATCACAGAATTACTTCTGGTTTTGAGACTTTGTAAGACACATGCTTTGATGTATTGTGGGTCTGGGTTGTGGTGGAAGAAGGCTGCATAAATTTTGGTCATGTGAAAATGAGGGTTTGACCACTTTTGACCACAACTGCCTGTGTAGAGTTCTTCAGTTGAAAACAAGCTGCAAAACCACATCTCATAGCTCAATATTTATCCCTAGAAAGTCACACACACACACACACACCTCAAGGACACATGGTTTTGTTTATGTGATTCCAAGTGTCATATTTTTACAGTGAAGATGAAGGGGACACCCATTAACTTACCCCACTTGTGTCTTGCACATTTCTCGAGTGGGTAATGGAGGGCTACACTCAGTCTCCAACCCTCTGTGAGAGCCCTTCAGCATTTACTGGGGTGCAGCAGTGGTAATTGTTTTTGAAAGGTTTAATTCAAGGTGGATGATCCTGCTCAAGTGGAGCAACTTCCACTTCATTCCAGATGGTGCTGGCGTGCTTTTTTTCCCATAACTTTTGTGAACAAAAGTTTGCAATTGAATTCCATCTGGACGGGCGAAAACAGTTGGCCTGGAGAAAGCTCCGTCCCAAACAGAAGCACAAGCTCAGGCTCACACTGCCAGCCAAAAACAGCAGCAGGAAACACGCTGTGATGCTGTCGATTGAAGTTGAGCTGGACAGGAATGATGCCAGCTTTCAGTAAATCAGTTTGTCTGTCTTACACTGAACACACAACAGCGTTACCACTGTACTATAAACTAAGGGTTTGAAATAACCTTTAAATTGTCTTTGTCTTTTTTTTATTATTATTATTCATTACTGTATGATATAATTTCATATGAGATCATTAAAACTTTACATGTTGCGTTCTGATAATTTCTGAATTTTTCATCCCTGCTATTTTTAACATTTACATTAGTTGACACCATGTATATAAATGAGAAAAACAGTATTTAAATTTTTTTTAAAGGAAACATCTAAGTACAATGTGATCTAAACTGGTGTTTAGATTGTAATCAAATCTCTACAAGAGCCTAAAAAGGACCATTTTTCACCTTCTGCAGTCCAAATGAATTAAAGTGTAGATGGTGCCTTTTTAAAGGTGGTGACTGGCCGACCAGATTTAGCTCCAAAAACAACGTCTGTGGAAGTCTGGTGCTGAGAGGCAGGCTTTAATGTGTGCTCTGTGTGCCTCACATGACTATACTGCAGATATCTGGTCTCACTGACATACAGAAAAGTACCGTGACAGTAAAAAAATATAAAGCTTTTGGACCTCATTGACCTCATAGTTTAAAACTTGCCATGTTTAACATGATCATTCCCCATTGTAACAGCACATAGTAATGTATCTCACTACAGTGAAAAGGTTCATTTAATTCAAAAGGTTTTTAATATATTCTGTACTCTTTACATGAAAAGTGAAATATTTTGGAGGCTTTTGTGCCTTTATTGAAAGCACAGTGGAGAGAAACCAGGAAAACTGGGGGAAGGAGCAGTAAATGGCTGCTGGGTGGATTCAAACATGCTCATCCTAGTGGGCTGTACTGGCAGCCTTTAGGACTTTTTGTTTTAATTTTGATGACCATGGCTTTCCAAAGCTCAATCACAAAAGGATTTACAGTACAGAAATATCCACCACACAGATTCTCTCTGGGGTTCGGCTCAGGCAGGTGGGCCGGCCAATCAAACACAGTAATAGTAGCTGTTTTGGCGCTGTGAGCAGGTGCTACGGCCCGCTGAAAAACAAACTTGGCATCTCCATAAAGCTTGTAAGCAGATGGAAGCATGAAGTGCTCTAAAATCTCCTGGTGGACAGCTACATTGATTCTGGGCTTGATAAAAGTCAGTGGCACTCCAAATCCTCAAACATTTCATGCTGGCTTTCAAACAGCTTGGATCCTGTAGCTCTTCACTCTTGAGTCATCAAAACCAGAACAATAAAAGGCTTGAAATATTTCCGTTTACATGGAATGAATAGAGGATGGATCAAAATTTACCTTTTTGAATTCAATGACACAGGAAATACAGAGATGAGACAGCTGAGAGACGAATGAATGATGGAGGGGCTGATGACAGTAATTAAAGCAGTAGAAGAGGAGGGAGGATTATGGTTCTTGTGCTCTGCAGGTTTACTCTTCAATACGTATCTGTCCTCTTAGTTTGAAGTCAATATGCTGCATTGTGATCTGTAGTGAAAGCAGGGATCAGGTGGAAGAGAGCCTGGAGAAGTGGAAGTGTGCTCTGGAGAGGCAAGACAGAATCCATGTGTGTGAATGAGAGAGACAGACAGGTATAACAGTGAAGGTAGATGAGTTTAAATACCTGGGGTCAGAGAAGAAGAGAGCACACGCAGGGTGGAGTGGGTGGAGATGAGTGTCTTGAGTGATTTATGACAGAAGGACAGCAGAAAGAGTGAAAGGGAAGGTGTTATGAGATGGTGGAGAGACTTGCCATGGTGTGTGGTTTGGAGACGGTGGCACGCACAAAAAAATTAGAGAGCCAAGGCTGAGACAATTTGGACATGTGCAGAGGAGGGATTGTGGATATACTGGGCAAAGGATGGTAAAGATGGAGCTGCCAGGCAGGAGGAAAAGAGGAAGATAACAGAGAAGATCCGTGGATGTAGTGAGGGGGGGCGTGCAGAGGATTGGTGTGGCAGAGAAGGATGCTGGGGATAAAGTCAGATGGAAGCAGATGATCCGCTGTGGTGACCCCTAAAGGGAGCAGCTGAAAGAAGACGACTGATATATCTGCAACATCAAACTTATCTCCTTGAAAAACTGTGTAGCAGGAAATGTTTGTCGATGCTACCTGTAAATGTCACAGCAACATCTTCGTGTGAAAAAATTCTCCTTCTTTTCCACCTCTGCACCTGCTGACAATGACTTTCCTCTCATACTCTCTTTCTCCTCGTCATTTCTTCTGTCATGGCTTTGAATCATGCATTCCCTTCTATTTTGCTCTTTTTTCACCATCTTTCTACAATTTTAATCCAACCTTTTAGTCTCCGTGTTTAGAACCAATTAAAACTGTTACAGCTGTTTTCTGCTTGTGAAGTTGAAGAAATGATAAGAGGTCAGTCGCTATTGAGCTAGCTTAGCCCCTATATGCAAATACAAGTCTTAGCAGTGTGTGGCTGTGGGCCATGTGCCTGTTAATCCTTCTCCTTTCAAACTGCCAGCAGCTCTTTTTTTTTCTCACTAAGTTAATATGAAAAAAAAAAAAATCTACAAAGTGAAAGGAGAGAGTGTGATTTGGGAAAAGTTGTGGCCCCGGCAATCGTAGGTGCAGCAAATTGCTTTGTAAAGTGAAGAAAAGTTTAACTGAGTCATGGAGGCAAGTTCGAGCGCAGACAGCAGAGCGATATAGTTGCTCTTAGCAAGAAAAGTGCAAAAAAAGTATGCTACTTGAAATAAATCTACATATATTTGTGATGAAGAAACTTGTCATTCTTCTATATTTTTTGAAACCCACTTATTTATGCATATTATGGCAAAATGGCGTCATTAATTACATCAGTTCAACAACAGTGAAAGAACAAATGGTTTATACCACTGTTTGGTTCTTGGTGCTAAGCTGCTTTCAGGGACAACTGTACCTGTGTGTAAATACTGGTTTCATTAGCTTCAATACAAAACCTGACCATTCTGCATTCTACATTTCCCCCTGCCTGTAGTTCATTTATCTATCTAGACTATTTTTGTGCCAAGCTTTTTAAATGTCTCCCTTCTCTTGAATATAACAGGAATAAATGGCATTTGCCTCGTGGTACTTAAAGCACCAAAGATGGATAAACAGCCCTAAAGGCCAGAGGGAAAGTATGCAAATTTGATTATGGCATGAACTGTGTCTTTAAAAGCAAAATGAAATGGAAAAGGTGAGGCTAGTAAACTATTTCTTTTTCTAAAATATGATTCACATAGGATAAGCGGAAGCGAATGGATGGATGGATGGATGATTCCCATAGCATGCACATGCATAATGATCAAAGACAGTAAAAAGGATCTCAGTAAATAAAGCAAAGGCCCCTGACATTTCTGCAAAGTCCAAACATTTACATCTACATTTTCTGTCTCTTGTCTCTTGCTTCTCTTTATGTTTTTGGATTTTTAAGTAGCGTCATTCATGATTAAAATTGAAAATCTAATCCAGACTCTCATGAATGTAATATATGGTGATGCCGGCTTAGTGACTGTAAATGGTTGATGAACATTTGGTTGTGCATTGCACCAAAAACTTACAGATTTACCTTTTATCAGATGGAACAGCGCTTCAGACAGATTTTTCATATCTGTAAAAAAATACAGATTTCATGTTGTGCCTCCTTCTTTCCGTTGTTTTTCTGTCATATACTGAAACATCTTTGGAGAAAGCATCACTTTGTCTTTCTGTTTCACTCCGTGGCTCTTAAGAGGCTTCGGTCTCTCGGCAAGCTGTTTTATCTGAGCGTGTGCAGAGACCCTGTGATGTCAGAAGAGGAAGCACGAATTTAATAATCATGATCCGTCTGATTATCTTCTGGGGAGAAAATCTTCTGGGTTCACTTTGTAATTTTCTAAATTTGATCCCTTGGACATTAATCTTTCACCGGGGAAGTTAAAAGTAACTTTTTTTTAATTTAATCCTAATAATGTCCAACGAAACCCTCGTATGAAAACAATTTTCAGACTGTAAAATAAAGGAGATCTATGGGATATGAACTTAAATCTTACACTTGTCAGTGCACATTTTTCTTAATCATTCTAAGATGGTTATAAGGAGTTGAACACAGCATGGAGCCTTGGCTGGAAAAGTTTTGCTTATTTGATTCTTCCTCTTCTTGGCTTCACAAACCTCCAAGTCGTGAGTACAAAACCACAAATTACCTACTGAGCTTAATTGCACTTCCTTGTCTCTAGATTCATACCACCACAAACATTTCCAGTGCCATCATCATTCAGCTGTAGTCTGTTTTGTTTTTTTTAAAATACCTGCACCAGGGTTTGCATCTCAAGTCAATTATACAATACTGTAAAAAAGTCTTGAGCCACCCCTCATTCCTTTAATTTTTATTAGTAAAATGTGAAATAGCTACAGCAATTTATTGAAATGTGCAAAGATAAAAGTAAATACTGTAAATAAGAAAAAACAGATTTTATATCATTCTAACGAGGAGGAATAGTTCCCCAGAAACTATTTGACTCACTTGGAGTCTGTTTCCAAAAGCGAAACAGATCCTGGGTTATTCGTACACGTTATAAGTAAATTATACAATGAACAGCAGCCTGAAAAGCAATAACAAAAATGTTTCCACAGGTGAACACAGAAAGAAGAAAATCAATATGTCCATGAGCCCTAAAGACAGACACTATTGAATACTGTCAAAATCATATCTCTTTAAAATCAAATCTCCTCAAGGTAATCACCGGTGTTTTCCTCAATAAAGCTAAAAAAAAAAAGAAAAGAAAAAGGAGATTCTGGGGAAAGATTAATGAATTGTTGGCACAAAAAAATAGTTCTTATTGATGGGGAAAGTTTACTTTTAGCAAGTTTGATCAATCAACCTCTGGCTCCTGGCTGTAGGCATAAGCCTTCAAGTTTGTTTATCTTCTTACATTTATTTTTACCCATTTAACTTCCCTTTGCTTTGTTATTTTCACACAGAGCAGGTGCTCCTCACAAACGCCAGCAATGTTTCCACAAGCCAGTTTCCTTTTAATTTACAATATTCTGCAAAAGGGTAAAACCTGCAAAAGGTCAGAGTCAGTGTGTCTTGCATTCATTCTTCAAATCAAACCTCACAAACACACCTTTCCTGACCTTCATTTTCGATACAGTTTCCATAATTCACTGCACACCCTCGTGGCTCGCTGCCAGTGTTCACAGAATGAATTTAACATGAAAGAAGAAGAACTGAAGAGCCGCTGAGAAACGCCTCACGCAGACACTTTTATTATTGCTCATCTCGTTAGTAAAATATAGACGTTGGCTCCACGTGAGAGTCAACATATACAATACACTTTGCCATATGTGTGTTTTATCTTTGCATAAAACCAGATGTTTTGTGACTGTACTGATGTACACATATTTATAAAATGACCGCAGCTCTGCTGCCTTTTCTGATATATTCATAAGAAAACGGACACTCACGCTACGCCATTCCCTCTGCACGATCATAATCTTTCAGTCAGTTACTGTTTGCTCAGATAACAGTGATGTGTGTGTGTGTGTGAGTGTGTGTTCATTGAAATATGTCTCCATTCATATTAATATCAACTGAGAAGTGCTGAGGGTACCACCATGGTTTTGACCTCCTTAATGCCTTGCTTTGTTTTATGGCCAATCTGCTCTGACAGACCATTAATAGAGGGAATGGGGGGAACAGAGCAAGAAAAGGATGGAAAACTACTCACTGCTGGAACATTCCAGTTTCTCTATGTGAAAGAGGGAAATTTCATTTTTACAACTTTATTTTTAAACATACACTTACAGACCACTTCGTTAGGTAGACCTGTTCAATTGCTTGTTAATGCAAATGTCTGATCAGCCAATCACATAGCAGCAACTAGTACATTTAGGCATGTAGCCATGGTGAAGATGACCTGCTGATGTTCAAACCGAGCATCAGAATGGGGAAGAAAAGTGATTTTAATAACTTTGAATGTGGCATGGTTGTTGGTCATTCAGAAACTGCTGATCTACTGAAATTTTCCCATACAACCATCTCTACGGTTTACAGAGTATGGTCTGAAAAAGAGAAAATTGTCATGGTCCCTCCACCCTCCTCTGTGTGTGTGTGTGTGTCGTCACCCTCGTCATCTGCCTCACCTGGGAGTAAGCAGACACACCTGTTCGGGCTCATCTAGTCTCCTATTTAAGCTGGTCGGTGACAGTCTTCACGTTTGCCTGTTACATACTCACTATCTTGCTAATCTTTGCCCTCTTATTTTCATACGCAGGTATCCAGTGAAAGGAGTCAAAAACATTCCAGACGAGACAAGGGATGTGAGCTCTGGATCCGTGGACCATCACAGGAGAGGGTCAGAGTGGAATTTTGTGTGAATTGGATTGAACCCCGAGGGAGAGAAGAAAGCATACCCCCACCCCCCCACCCCCCCTACCATCTGCACATTGTAAAATAAACACTGTCAAACTCTGACTTGGAATTTCTGCCTGCTTGAGTCCTTTAGCACCCAGCCATGACAGAAATATCCAGTGAGAGGCAGTTTTCTGTGCAGAAATGTCCTGTTGATGCAAGAGGTCAGAGGAGAATGACTAGACTGCTTCGAGCTGATTGGAAGGCAGCAGTATTTCAAATAATCAGTCATTGCAGAAGAGCATCTCTGAAAGCACATGTGCTGATGGGCTTCAACAGCAGAAGACCACACTGGGTACCACTCCTGCCAGCTAAGAACAAGAAAATGAGGCTACAATTTGCACAGGTTCACCAAAACTAGAGAACAGAAGATTGGAAAAAATGTTGCCTGATCTGCTTTGGATGGCAAGCGTTGGATGGCCAGTGTTAATTATGAGCCAATGCAAGCAAGCCTGCTTAGCGAGCTGCAGCTGTGATGCATAGACCTAGATATCGGTAATTAGTGGCAAGCAAAATTTCCAATAAAATATATTATCTCACAGCAAGCCACATTGCTAGAAGGGCACTCAGTAACGTGGATAGCTCCCCCACGCCCAGTGTGTCAATACTGCACTGCAATAGAGAACAGCCAATGTTGCCATACTCGATCATATATTACTAATCGCGAAGGCTAGAAATTAATTTTATTGGCATTAAAATATGATGTTATATTTTTATTTAAAAATTGAGATCCACATGAAGAGAAAGGCATATCTATGCATGTGATCTGGATATATTTAATTCAGTTTATGTGCCCTATATCACAGAATAATGGGGGGGTTGCCATGGGTAAGAATAAAACCATTATATTACTGACAAAATTGGTGCCAATTTTTCTATTTTGCATTTTTGTTTTTGTCTGTTATTTGTCTCAGGGTGTTTTATGAGAGTGCGTGTCCATGTGCAACAGCCTAGCAGAGGAGGACAGGACAGATGGACAAATCTTCTTCCTACATTAGCCAAATGTTAGCAAGACTGTTTTTATACCTTTAACAGGCAAATTCTTCCACACAAACCAAAGACGAGATCCTCAAATGCAGGAAAAAAGCAGCAAAAGAGGAAGGATGGAAGTAGAGTGGAAAAGAAGATAAGACACGTAAAGGAAAAAAGCCAGAAGGAAAAACTGAGAAAGAAGGGGCAGAAGACGAAATCTGTTCAGTGGAAATAATGACAGGAGAGCAAAGAGTCATGAAGGGTGGGTGAGACGAAAAGGAATGGAGGGAAGTTAGTGACTAATAGAAGAAGAGGTGAAAGGGGAGACAGGGACTGGAGGATGGTGATGCTGGCAGGATGGAAGATGCATTGAGCACAGCGGTATTTCTCTCCAGTCGTTCCTGTTCACTGACTCTCTGGAAAATAGGATGAAAGACTGGTCCTGACAAGACAGGAGGGAAGAGACACCGATGGGTGAAAATGACCCAAACTCTTAATGGAAAATGACTTCAACTGTGTAAAAACTTCATCCTTCAAATACAAACAGACAAAACGGTGGTCGCATGTGCAATATATATATCTACTGCTACTAATGGACATCTATGTAAGATGAACCACAGTGGTGGTAGCAGTGCTTTAGTTACATAAGGGGAAGTAATAAATAAAATGAAGAACTTGACTAAATGAATTGAGAAACAGAACTCGGGGCTTAAAAGTTTAAAGTTTTGATAATGACACAAATCATATGCTCTAAGCATCACAGTCAACAAATCACAACCCAAATATGCACCTGTGAGTGCTGTCAGACCCTTCAGACTACGTAATAACAACACTGTGCAAGATGGCTCTAATAAAACCTTGGTGTCATTAGTGTCAGACAGGAGGACATCAACTTGAAGTTGCAGTGAAAGCCTGCTGAGTGGCAGTTTTGAAGGGTTTTCTACTTTGCCAGAATCACACAAACTTTTTTTGTTCCTTTCATTCTTTTGGCTTGTGTTTGTGCAGATGTGTTTTTCTTTCTACAGCGTGCATGAATTTTACATCATATTTTGATATTGCACTGACATTGGTCGTAGTACTGAAAATGTATTCCTATATTTGTGACCCTCTCTAAAGAGCTCTGGTCCTTGGGGTCTCCCCCAAGGTAGGTGTGCCTTGAAAAAGCTCCACACATGCCCTCATGTCTCAGCCTGTTCCTCCCAGTTCCCACCAAGGTGGAGCCCCCACACCCCTATGGAGGAAAGTTATTTTGGCAGCTTGTATCCCCAAGCCCATGCTTCTTTCTGTCTTTACCCAGACCTCATGATTGTAGGTGTGGGTTGGAATATAGATCGATTGTTAAATCAAAAGCTTCTCCTTCAGGCTCAGCTCTCTCTTTACCACAATGATTTGGTACAACAGTCACATTACTGCTGATGCTCCATCAGTTCATCTCACACACCACCTGCCCTTCACTCCTGAACACTATCCCGAGATACTTAAACTCACTCAGCTGGGGCCAACCCAGAGGCAGCAGCACACTGTTACTGGCAGATGACTATGGTGTCAGGTGCTGACTTTCATCCCAGCAATTCAATCACCAGTGCAATCACCCTCATCCCAGTAATTAAACCCAAAGCATGTTGAATGTTACATTCACATCAATACAACAAAAATAGATCATTAGCTAAAAGCAGGGATGCAATTCTGAGATTCCCAGAATGGAAACTCTCCTCACCCTGGCTACACCTTTAGATCTTTCCCACATCTATTACAGAATCAGAGGCGGGGACAAGCCTGATGGAATCCAGCACCCACTGATAATGTACCTGATTGTGTGGCAGGGAGCCACATTGCTAACTTTGGTTATATAAGGACCAGATGGCTCATAACAGTACAATAGCCCATATTCCTGCAGTACCCCTGAAAGGATCTAAAAAGGACCCGTTTGTAAACTTTCTCCAAGTCCACAAAATACATCTAGACAAAATGGTCAGACTTCCATGATTTCTTGGTTTTCCATGATTTTTCAGTTTTGTTAAAGGGGAGAACATGACATCAAGTAACCTGGTACATGTGAGTCTCATGAGAAATGTATGGATCTAAAAGGGATGTGTTGATCTATGTGAAGGGTCAATGAGCCCCACTATGTAAGGGTGTGAAAAAGTATGCCCTGAACAGCTGAGAGGTTACAAGATCTGCATCCCTAACACCCCTAGTGTAACTGACTCTCGTACCTACAGCGAGTAGGAATGTTTTCACCTGTCTGGCTGTTCCAGCTATGGAAAAGTAGCTCCAAGACTTTGGCTTTAACTTTTTGCTGAATGACACTTAAAGCTGGCATCACCCATGGACATGGACATAAATGGTTACAAAAATGGCCTTAATATTAGATCAGAATAAATAAAATAAACAGCTTTAAGCTCGTAGCAGACAAAATGTTCTGAGCGCTTACAAAATGGGATGAAATCAAATAACACGTTTTAAACTTCAATAACTTCCAAATGATAACTCTCTCCTTGGATGGATCAACACTGTGACACATTATAACAAGGCCACAATGTTCACAAGAAAATGTTATTCTTAAGTCCAATAGTAAGTCCAAAAAAGTGTCTTTTGGTCGTACACCCATACACAGTCTCTTTCCAAAAGTGCGACTTCAAGTTAATGTGATTGTTTCAGGGATCCATTAGTCTGGCCAGTATGACCAGCAAAGAAAATGGCAAGGGAAGTCTCCAGTTCACAATTCCAATAAAAAGAAAAAGAAAGAAGAAAGAGTACCTCAGTCTCTGGAGAAGCAGTGAATGAATAACAGGCTGTGTTGGCAGGTAAAACTCTTGCATACCACAGGATGAATCGCTGAGACGTTTGGATGGCAGAGTATCTCCACAAACTCACTTTACTCTCTAGTGTCGGGTCCATCAAACGAATGCAAAATTAAGACAGCGACAGCCGCCCTCTCGTCTTTTTGAAGACCTACACTCTCCAGTTACCAGACAATGGCCAGCAGGTCTGCATCACTCCGAGTGTACTTGATGTCCAAAAAAACTCAGCCTCAGCTTGGCTTATACTGTAACTGTCATGGCTCTTAATATTGAGCAGTTACAGCCTATCCCAGCTGACAAGGCAGTAAGATGCAGGGTACACCCCATACAGGTCACCAGCCTGTTGTAGGGCTGACACAGACAACCAGTCACACTTATGGGCAATTTAGAGAGACCCATTAACCAAACTGCAGTAACTGCATGTTTTCAGATTGTGGGAGGAAACCCTTACAGACACACAGGGAGAACATACAAATTCCACACAGCAAGAGTCCCAGGCTAAGGTGGAATTGAACCCAGACTATCAGATAGCTATTCTAGCTGTGAGGCAGCAGTGCTAACCACCACACTGCCCAATAACAAAAAAACATGATAAAACTCAGCCCTGCTGAATGCTGGTACATTAACATTTACAAATAACATTTGTCCATGGAACAATAAAAAACTATACGAGAGAGCGTTGTGAACAAAAACACCAAATGTCTACTATTCCGAACAGCGAGAGGCCTTGGCCAAACCAGAATTGAACCCAGACCTTCTAGATGGCGTTCTACCTGTGAGGTAGCACTGCTAACCATCATGCCACCATGCAGCTGCGCATTAATCCAGTTTGTTAAAACTGGTATAAACTAGATTTTTAGCAGGTGCAAAACTTGATGATATTAAGT
>JASGAU010390724.1:0-24997 GCA_030220045.1 Australoheros facetus | reverse complement strand
CCCCCCCCACTTGTTTAGGTTTTGAACACTTAAAATGTTGAGATGATAGTCACGAATGGGGAAGAAAAAAAAAATGGAGTAAGCACAGGTTTAGTTAAAACACAGTTGAAGAACAGGCTCCATGAGATAAAAGCAGAGGAAGGTTATAATGAAAAGGTGACACAGGGCTGAAAAAGCTGACAAGTGTCAAAAGACGAGAGAACAACGGACTGTTCCAAGAAATGGAGAGAGAAGTCGAAACAGTGAGCGGACGGTGAAGAAATGGAGTGGAGACTGATCCATGCAGCGTGACCATGTCACTTGTGGTGAAACTTACTCAGCCTGCCTCTAGTGTCAGAACTACAGCGATGGGCTTCTACTCATCTGTGGCACAGGTGCCTCGCACATCTCCTTTCTGACGCATCTAATGTGAAATTCAGGAGCAAAGGGTTAAATCACGAACATGAATCATGCTGCGTCCTCTCCCAACAGTCCGGCCAAAAAATGATTTCAAACCATTATCCACAGATGTAGACAAATGTATGCACTTTTAAATGTATCAATTACACTGAGACAAGGGCAGTTATTCCAGGTTGTATTCTGTTCGAGTTAATTACCTCCTCAAGCTCTTTTTGAGTCTCCTCTTCCATCCGCCTGATGTCCTCCATGGTCAAACCCACCCATTTGTCAATCCAGCAGAACAGCTGGCGGTGGAAGTTGGTGAAAATACGCTTTTCTTGCTGTCGAAAGCGAACAGAAATGTAAATGAAGTAAGACTAAAAGTGTTTAAAGTGCCTGAAAACAAGATAGATTCTGCAAAACACAGCTCCTTTAGTGACCAACAGCAAGGAGGACTTCGGTAGCAGAGTCTTGTTTCCTGCGCGTTTTTTTATTGAAATAATTACACATGATAAAGGATTCTGGGGCAGGGATTTTAATCAAGAAAACCCTCCTCCAATCTAGGTCTCCCTCTGTTGTGCAAAACAGTAATAACACATCACTGGCACTAAAAGACATGGCATAGACCAGGGGTATTCAACTCCAGGCCTCGAGGGCTGGAGTTGAATACTCCTGGTATAGACTGTAAAGATCATCATGACAAACACACTGAATGTAAAATGTTATTTTATATATATATATATATATATATATATATATATATAAAAAAAAGAAATGTACATCAGTGGTCTTTGATGAGAAAAGAGTATACATTACCCTGTGGATGAAATTTTCCACTTTGGTCTGTAGACCCCACCATTTAAACTTGACAGTGACCAGTTTGTATGCACACATGTAAGGACAATCTCCCTTCAGCTCATTCTGCAAAGAACACACAGAGAAAAGCACTGATAAATAAACACAGGAATACGAAGGTAAAGGACAAACATGAGCAGGACCTGCATCCATGTCTGGTACCTTCCATTCAGGGCCTAGAGGTCCTCTGCCCGTCTTGGCTGAGTGGAAAAGAGCAGGATCTTCTTCTGGCTTATAGTCCTGAAGGAGAGCCAAAGAAAAAGAAACATTAAAATGCTGCAGAAAACAAACCCGTCTGCTGAAGGAAGGCAAAAATGTCAGTGACTTCCCTCACACAAGTTTGTAATTTTTAGTGTTGATTCAAGATCCTGGCATGGTACTTTGAAGTCTGCAGGTGACCATTACAGGATGGATATTTTATATTATATATATTTATATATTTTTTTCTTTCACACACACGGAACATAAATAGACCATTTGTATGTGTAATTATGTATGAGTCCTTACTAAACTAATGTGACACTGCTGTTTAAAATTAATCTCATTGTACTGTCACAACAAGTCGTGGATTACTAGTTTACTCTCTGCCGACTCTGCTTGGATCAGCTGGTTGTTGTGCTTGTCTTGTTCCAAGTTGCAACCAAGGAAGATGCAGAGTGCCCTCTGGTGGACAAACTATGCAATATCAACAATTGTGACATGGTTAAAAGATGTTGTTTCCGTCGCTTCTTTACTGTTTTAGATTTCATTTCTCGGTTATCATCAATACAGATAAAAATATATCAGTGAAATAACCAATATAGGCCAATATTTCAACACTGAAGAAGAGCAAGACTGTCTCTCTGTTAAATACCCCAAATCCTGCTGTCTCAGTCACATTGAAGCCAACCCATCCGTCCAGCAGAGCTCAGAATGGCCTTCAACACTGAAGAAGAGCAAGAATGCATCTCTGTTACATGCCCCAAATCCTGAGCTCAAGGTTCACTGTGCTGTTTTAATCCATCAGCTTTGTTGGGAAAGTGTGGTAAATAGCTGGAGCAGATGGACATTCAGATTAAGCCTTGACCTGAACACTGATCCACTTATGTCATTACTGTACAGGAGCCAGAATAAGAAACACTGGGACAATTGAGACCCACCTGAATGACAATGGCTTATTGCCTCCTTTTAGATATTAAACCACAAGTATGATTATTTATGTGCTAACTGACTAACCCAATGGACTACTGTGTAGTTTCTAAAGATTTATGTTTCACTTTATAACAGCATTCCCTACAACTCAAATGGTGACAAAGCATTGATAATCCAGAATAGCACTTTCCTTTTAGCCTATATAAATGCATTTCCACAGCTCGGTTTCATTTTGTGATTTGAAAAGTGTCTTTGATGCTGATTAAGTCAATTAAAAGATAAATGAATAGATACTGCAGAAAGAAAATAATAGGCCATCTGCTGGGATGTAGTAACAGGAATTTTACTGGGAAAATTTGTACATTCACAGTTGCTTCTGAAAAGGTTCTGTGCTGCATTAGAGTGTTATTTACTGCTTTAATACAGTCGATAAAAATTAGCTGCTGGCATTGGTTATTCCAGTCTTACATGTGCTTTGAAGCCAAGGGAGACCACCATCTGAATAACAGTGGCATTTATTTCTTACCTTTAATGTTCAAACAGAATATAGTGATGCAGAAAAGACATTTGGGGAGACAGCAAGTGGGGTGACAAATATTCACAAGGATCATGTGATTATGGTATTTGCCAAGACAACTACTCATTAAAAGGTACCTTTTGTAATTACCTAATGCTAATTTAAACTAAAACCCCTGACACATTTTTCACCTGGAAGGTGGATAACACAATCGGCTATCGAAGTGTTAAAGTGTAAAAGAGCTCGTGTCCGAGGTGAGCCCCCAGGCAGCACCAACTATTTCCTCAACAGGTTTTGCGGTTTGCTATGTCACCATTATAAGTAAGAATGTGCTCTTTTTCTTAGTTAAATAAAGGTTAGACTGACTCACTGGACCATTTTGTGATTAAAAAACAGTATTACATGAAAGTACAACCAAGTACTTTCCTACTAACCATTGTAAGGTTCACAGTTACAGAAGATAATTGTTTAGTTACTCCACTAAATTCAGAAGTGAAAATCTGTAGCACGTTGACAAATCTCAGTATTTTCTCCTTCACACAACTGACAAAAGGCTCCTCCAGCACTGCTTATCTGGTTGCAACAAACTGCTGTGAAGCACATGATGAAAAGTGGAGAGTCAACTAGATATGAGTCAACCAACTCCTGTAGTTAAGCTAAAGCTTAACGCTCGACAAAGTCAACTGAAATAAGGTCGATTCTAGTTTGCAGGCCTTATTGTGCTCATATCCCATCATTCTCTGCTGTAATTCAACAGCATACTGACAATGACTGTAGAGCTTCATGTTGGTAGAGGTCCTCACTGCAGTCTAGTCCAGTAGGGACTACCCATTAAGAGTTGTGAGTGCTTCTGAAAAGCTCTGTGCACTTGTGATCATCAGATGAAACTTATTGATTTTCTAATCGGTATTCTAGAAGCTGCAATTCCATCAATGCAAACAAACAAAAACTAAACACTAAACTCTGAAGTAGATTAGGACCAAACATTAAAAATGTACACTTCTTCTGCATCACCATCCAGCAAATTCATGCGTGATGTACACTTTGTGCTGCTGTACATCCACAGCTGGGCTTCAATCAGTGCTGTTAAGCTCTACAGCTTAGTTTATGTGTTCTGCATAAGTTACCATGGTGATCTAGCTAGGTGAAAAGAGACCCATACAGATGTCATCGTGGGTAAAGAACTTTTTTTTTTTTTGCAGTGGAATGATGGGCCTTGAGAAAGGTAAACTCTGCTGTGGTTGATCCCTTTAACACAAACTTTGAAAACCATCAGTATTCAAACTTTGATAGTGTATCACTGTTGGTTTCTTGAAGGTGCACAATCGGGGGAAACTTGGGGTTCAATATCTTCCCCAGGGATACTTCAAGACGCAGACGGCAGTAGCCAGGGATCAAATCGATGAATTTCCAACTGGTAGATGACCTACTCTACCTCCTGAGCTACAGCCACCTTACTTCTATAAGTAATTTAAAATACCTGTCGGCTCATTCACAAACACAAGATGAGCCCTACCTTTCCAACAAAAATACTGTCTCATATTCAGGCCTATTAAGTATTGTTTACATCTTAAGCTTGTGGCTTACAGGAGGTCTTAAACACCACCTGTATTAAAACTCACCCCAGGGGCCACTTCTTCTTTGTTTGCAATATCTATGGGCACCACCTCGACAGTCCTCCACGTCTGCTCATCTAATTCATGGACCTGGCACAAAGAGAACACAGAAGTGGACTCACCGCAGCTCAGAACAGGAACAGCAAGAGGTATTTGTTTTTCATTCAAATCTGTTGAGTATAAATCAAATCACATGCAAATTTAGAACTGCCAGGTGGACTCTGACTTGGAGCTTTCTATCACGCAATCACACACATGCATGATAGATAGAAGGATGCATCAAGATAAAATGTGTTTTGCTTAAAGTCTGTATTATAACATGGGGACATAAAAATCATTTACATTTCTCTGGTGTCTAATTAAAACCTTCGTTCATCCTGCATACAGGATTCCTCAGTATTAGAAGCAAAGAGCTTCTACTGCTATATTTCTTCTTTCCCCCTTCCCCCATTTGACAGAATTTCTATATATTGCTGGGATGTGCCTTTAACACCAACATGCCTCTTCACTTACATTTTCTACTGTTCCCATGTCAGGTTTGTGCCAGGTCTCGATCTTTATCATGAAGTCGTCCTTCATGTACTCATTCTGAAAAGCAGGAGACAAATAACAGACTTCGCATGTTGAAGTGAACCAATGACAAGCTATTACTCAGAAGTCAGGGAGCACCCCTACACTGACAGGTGCAGCTGATCTCAGCTGGAACAGGCAACACCATGAATGGAAGGTTGTGAGACATAAACCCTGCAGTTAAATCCAATTAACCAATCAGACTAAAGCAACACTGGTGATGCTCTGCCACTCAGCTCTGGTCTATTTTTACTGTTTAGTAACAGCAGTTAGCTTGCAGGTAATCTTCAGCAATACTGGGCTCTGAACTTCAAACGTCATCAAAGGACAGAGAAACATAAAGAACAGAGTGGATCAAATAGATATAGCACACACTGATTAGAGTCTGTTGTATATGTACAGTAATATCTGTGTATAACATTTACCCACTAAGTCAAACTGGCATTATAAAATGAAGAAAAAAGGTTAATCAAAATTGTACATTGTGATTTATTTTAATGGATTTGAAGCAACCAGTTGAAAATGTTAAATCAAATTAAACTTTCTGGAACTCTTTGTTGGTGTAAAAGTCAGCTGTGATTATCTAAATTGGTGTTAGTGTTGTCATTGACTATCTGGTGTACTATGCCCCTTGCTCAGTGTTAGCTGGGATTGACACTTGACCCCCAGAGTCCTAAAGGACACGGAACAGCTAATGATAGATGGACTTTCTGGTGTGATCAGGCCTTATATCAAACAATTCCCCAAAGAGTTAACAAATAACTCACCGTCACAACTGCAGAGGAAAAAGGAAGAGAGGGAGGAGAAAAAAAAGAGCATTAGTACCAAATAATTAACACAAAAAACACTTTCAGTATTACTTACAAATATGTACAAGAACATCTATAAAATGCCTATTTCTGTGTTTCCCACACAAGTAGGTCTGCAGTGGCAAAGTGTGCATGTGCACCATGAAAGCAGATTCTGAAACTTTAGTAAATGAACCAGTAAATAACATTTTTAAATTTCCATGCAAACAGTTTATTTGCCAGTTTATTCATTTATTTTCCTATGGATTGCTCCAATTGCACTGTCTTGGACTGCAGCTGG
This sequence comes from Australoheros facetus, assembly GCA_030220045.1. Lineage (NCBI taxonomy): Eukaryota > Metazoa > Chordata > Actinopteri > Cichliformes > Cichlidae > Australoheros > Australoheros facetus. The sequence goes on along the minus strand of JASGAU010390724.1, from coordinate 18,841 downwards.
TAGTCCCTTTTCTGCAGCTTTGATGAGTTTGTCATATCAGTGCATGAACCAGCTCTCCACCTGCTGCATGTTCTGGTTCTCCCACTTGCAGTGGATCTCTAAAGCAGAAGAAAAACTACTGCTGTCAGCTGCAGTCCAGGATAGTGGAGACCCTTGCTGTGAAAAAAGATAAATCACAGAGGATTGCTACAATTGCAATGTGGTTGGTAAGCCAGCTGGTAGGGAAATATTAGATAGGAAGGACTGTGGGTAACTGGTTAGCTGAAAATTAACTTTCAAAATAAGAGGGATGAGGACCATCTACTAGTAATTAAATTTCATATTTCCTCAGAGACAGATTAAATACTTTAAAGAAAAATAAAGGCTAAAGTTACTCACCAAATATGTGTATGGGAAACAGTGTATTTAGGCTATGACTGCACCCCATAACTTCATCTTTAATGCTATTCAATTAACACAAATACACTAATGAAACAACACTAAGCATGAACTGACTTTTTCTGCATGTACTCACTAGTGCGACAGTATGGGTAAGCGTTCCAAGCCTTTTCATGAAAAACTAAAGCTCCTTCTGGCGCAATCATCTTCACATAACCTGGGACTTTACTGCAGTGAAACAAAAAAAAATAAACAAAAAATAATTAGGCAATCAAATTGACTTTACAAGTCTTGTCTATCAAAGGTAATAAAACAAGCAGACTGTGCTCTTAAAAACTAAGATAACGATTAAAGACTGAGGCTTATTATTTAAAATATTTTTTATCAACTGCTGTGGGTGATTAGATCTCTCACCCAAACCCATTTTCTGTAATATCGCAAACAATACACGGAGAGTGGACAAAAGAAGATTAAACACCTGACATAAAGGTTGATGTTTTATGCTCATTTTCTGTCTGTATTCACTTGAGAAACTAAACCTTTTGTTTACATTAAAGGGCTCAAACCACTTCAGTGATGAATGTAGATGATTCTGTAAACAGTTTTGTCCATAATGACATTTAACATTAGGTGACTGAGGAATACTGACGTATTAGGCAATGTGTATGAAGATATTACCTTAGAAGAAGATTTGTGCCTGTAAAAAATGCGGGTGTGTAGAATAGATTGCTCATGCATGTCTCAATATCTTTGTGAAAATCAGTCTTAAGATTACTGTAGTGATAAAAAAGACATTTAAAAGTTACTTTTACTTTTTAACCAACTCATTTGTTTCACACCCCATCAAACACCTGTTTGAGGGTTAAGACTTGGTTTTAGGACTTAAGTTAGAATTAAGTTTGGGGTATGGATTTGGCACCCTCTCTCCACATACAGCAGGCAGCTGTTAAGCTGGAGGAAACACTGGGAACAGAGAATAACTTTCAGCCAGAACTGATCATGTAAATGACCTCAAATTCAACACTGTGCTTTTCTGTGACCAGAAACATATAAACAGCTGTGGAGATGGGCAAAGAAGAGTTCTCAAAATATTAGTAAGACTAGAAGCACTCAGAGAGCGCAAACCCCTGCCAAGGCCAACCCCCTATCCCGCAATAGTGAAGAATTCTTAAAAAAATTCCTGGATGCAGATCGTGATCCGGATCACCGCCAAAATTTAATCACTTCTTCCTCTTGTCATTTCAACCACTCCACAAAATCTTTATCGAAATCCGTTCATAACTTTTGGAGTAATCCTGCTGACAAACAGACAGACAGACAAACAAACCAACGCGACCGAAAACATAACCTCCTTGGCAGAGGTAATAAAGTGTTTCAACTGGTACTGTCATAAAAGTGTTATTTATTCATCAACACCTGGGAGCTTTAAATATCAATCACTCCTTAACTCTGCATATGCAGAGCCTGGCAATTAAAACTCCCCGTTCCGGTGTGTTTAAGTCAAAGTATCCTCTGGAAATTAGGTCAGACTTTCTCTCATAAAGGACCTCAGATTTTCTTTTTCAAAAACAAAGTTAATTTTAAAGACTTGCCTTTTTAGATGGTATATTTTATGTGTGTACTGTCCCTTCTCCCCATCCTTCTCATAGGGTTCATTCTTCAGCACTTCAATGCCTTCTCCTCCTCCTGTCTCATTTTTGCTGGCCTCAGCCACAGAGTAGAGCTGCCCTACTTGATACTGTGAGAAATGGGAACACAAAGAGAAGACACAGAGTGGAAATACAGTCTTGACTACAGCAAATAAATAAATAAATAAATAAATAAAATAAAAATAAAAAATTCCTTAGATTAACTGCAAGCACTGGGAAAGGCCAAGGACACAAGAGCAAAGATTGGAGTACCACTAACAGCAACCAGAGGCAACACAGAAAGTAACTGTTGGATTAATATGCATTAAAAAAAAGTGCTGTGTTGGGCTATATGTTCATTTACATCCAGCACTTCTGTCACCGAGCTGTAAAACTTAAAGGCTTTAAATACCCTTTTACAAATCCATCAATAACATCTTTATACTTAAAGATTTTTTTTACTTGTCTCAGCTTTTGCTCCTTCATTAAGACGTGCAGGCCTAATGAAGTCTTGCGGTCTGATATTAATGGTTATTTGACACGATGCTACTGCCCATATTGTGAAGAGATGCTCAAACACAAACACATCTGAGTGTGCTCATCATTTGGAAAATCCTTCACTTTGTTGAGATAAACAATTAGAGCCATTAGCCTGGCTCTGCTAGAAGAGAAGGCTGTTACCATACCATACGTATTTATAAGAGTACTTTAAATCAAACACAGCTGACAAAGTGCTGTACATTAAAACATACGAAAAAAGGAACTCTTTCGGGTTTAAAAACATTTTAAAACTAGGTCTCATTGGGGTCGAAAGCCAAGGAAAAAGGATTTTAAGGTTTTAAGACAAACTTGGGCCAATGCTTTATATTACTGGAAATTACAATTACAAAGGGCCTGGGCTTAAAAGAAATACTAAGTAAACAGCAGTCTATTTTTGAGATTACACAAAAAAAGTGCATAAAAACATGATTGCTGTTAAGATGACACCCAGAATGCAGGTCAAGCCTACATCCCAGTGCAGCTCTTCTCTTTGCAACAGCCATTACCAGCCTGTCACAGTAATAGCAGTGCCATCTAACAAAGGCTTTTTTGTTCTAGTACGAGCTTCAGACTAACACCAGAACTATGACTATTTTAACAAAACAAAGTAATAACAGTGACTTCAAATAATATGGCCATATAGAACATGTGGGCAATAATACTCACCTCTTCCACAGAGACTGGCAACACTACACGGCTGTGAGAGGGATATGATAAGAAATGAAGAGAGAAACAAATGGGTTAAAGACATTAAAATTAAACCAAGCTGATCAAATGTTAAATATTTAACACAGTTTTGAATGGGTGTGGACAAAAGCCAACTGCCACTGCCTATAAAGTTTGATGAAATGGTTCAACATTCCTGCGATTTTGCTTCTTTAAATGTTCCAATGAGTCACTGGATATAGTATATAGCTGCAGTTGAACTCCAGTTATGAACCAGCAATAGATCTCTGATAAAATTATAAGCAAACACTTGATGACAGTGTGAAGGAAGAACTTTGGCAGAACCAGGCCATCTGCTGCCAGCAGCTGGGAGGTGAGGGGAAATAGAAGAGAGAAAAGAACAGCACAGCCAGACAATGGACAGGGAAAAAAAACACAAACTATGGCTATTTTTAATTACACAAGTTAGCTTCCATTTTAATGCAGTGGTGAATCATGTACACTAACTATTCTTTCCAACAGGTCTCTAGGTCTGTGTGATTGAGGCTTAAGTTAGCACCAGCATTAGCTGAGAGGTCCCCAGCTGTACCCTCTCATCCATGTGTGCTCATGTCTGGTTTCCCAAACAAAAACCAAAAACATGACACTTCAGAAAGGTAGCAGAAATTAATGCCACGGTGGCTATGTCCACTTTCTTTAACACTAAATGCCAACACACTTATTTTAAAAATCACAGCTCTGTCGGTAAATTAAAACCCCATTATCTTATAATTCATGACTTTTCCTAAAATGGGTTTATTTGTCATATGGTGAATTTTGCCCCGCCTCAAAAAATCCTTAAATACCCCAAATCGCCATGATATTCTATTGCGCCGTTTGTTGTACCCTGTTTATTAGTGAATTGTAATAGATTTTTTAACTTTATCAAATCTTATAACTGAATTTGACAAACCTGCTGGTTTTAGGGGATTTGGAATTCTGGTAGTTTTAGTGTTAAAGGGTTAAATGTGTCACTTAAAGCGCTAATAGATCTGAATCTTTAAATACATATTGCAGCTTAATTACAAAATGTAGGAAATCACCAAATAGACAGTAACAAGCTCTATCTTGCTTGGAGTTTTGATTCATTTAAATTTTTTCCTAGACTGGCAGATTCAGCACCCTACTCTTTACCTAAACACACTCTGATTGATAAAGCCTGCCAAGGGTGTTACATAAGCTGAAAATATGCAGTCTGAGTCAATTTAGTGTCAAAATCTACAGTGTAAACAACACGAAAGCCAATATGTAATGTGTTTCTAGCAAAGAGAATGTAGGGTGAAGTAAAGAATATATTATCAAAATGACATCTACTGTTAGTAGAGTTAAGAATACAGTATCATATTTTCTAATGAATATGGCCACTATACTGATAACAGCTAAAGAAGTGAAAGAAAATAAAACAGCTATTTAGATAATCAACTAACTCAGACCTGTTATAAGCAAAAACATCCATTGCTTTCACCTTCCTAACTCTTGACAGTTTTCTATCAGTGTAATGTTTTTCAAAAATCTAGTCCACAAACCAGTAAGTACATCACAGTGGCTATTTTCACTCTGGGCTTTCTAAAATTATGAGCAGTATTTTTCACCATTTTCATTCACTTAGTTGTGGCAGTGAAACATTCTAAACACCTGTATCTTCCAGCTCATACATTCACCACTCCATTTGCTATTTTTCTTCAGGTCCCTCTACTATATGAACACTATTGTGTGCTACAGAATAATTCTGAATATCTATATAATGTGCAAAACTCTCAATCATTTCTCCTATGCTTAATTTCACTTGAATTTTTTTCAGTACTCCAGGTGACACCCAGGTATGTTAATAATTCAAAGATTGTTGCTTATTCTTTGTTAAGATATTGACTCCTTCGTGCCATGGAAACACTCCATGCTCCGTTTCAGTTTTCAATGAAAGACACACAACACTGGCAGGTGGCTGCTTGCAATTTAGAAAAGGTCTACACTGAAAACAGCTTTCTTGGGTTACAAAGGCCAAACTCTTTGAATGATCTGGTACAGACATATTTTTCAGAGTTCAAGTAGTCTTGTTGTCTAGGTTAGCTAAAGGCCTCCAGTGTAAGGCCTTTGTGAGTCCTCCCAGACATCACAGACACCTGCAGTACAAGTACTGTGATGCTTTGACACAGCCTTTATAAAAGTAGCTTTATTAGTTTCTCTTTCGCTACAATGAACAGGACTGAAACTAATCTAGAGCTGAAATAATTAGTCAATTAATTGATTAGCTGTAAAACGAACTACTGATATCCAGTTAATCATTCATTTAAAAAAAAAAAAAAAGTGTATTACAGTATTTGATTTTATGTGTTAAATTACTGACCACAAGAAGACCCCCATAAACACTTTCTGTAAGGCACAAGAAAGAAAGAAAAAAAATCTTAATTTAACCAGGCTGTTATCTACATGTATGAATAACACAGCAATCACTTCAGTGGTGTGACAAGCATCTTTCCAGCCCAAGCCTAAGTGGTAACTTATTTTGGCATTTTTTTTTCTCCCCCCCATCTGAAAGATCTGTATTCAATTTGTACATGGACAATCCCCTAACTACTACTTTGAAGGCTCAGCCACTGTTAACCTGCTAGCCACTCACTGACTAGGTCGCTGTTTCTGATCATCAATATATTTTGGTTGCTTCTCCAGTGTAACCATCAGCTGGAGAACTACTACATGTGCTGCTTAACCCAAGACTGCACATTTGTCAGAAAGTCAATTAAAATAACTTCAGCATAACTGCCTTATAAACAGTGTTATTTAGCACTACAAATACAAATCAATGGGAAACACTATAGTAAGAAAGTAATTATGTCTCACATAAAACTCTGCTACATGCATTTGGGTTAAACTTATTTAGTGACATTTTTCCTGTTGTGATTTAATTTAGCGTTCATGATTAATGTGGGCAATCAAACACAGAGCAGTGGGTTAAACTAGCCGAGTGTAACATCCCGAAATGTAAATAATCCCTACAGCATTAATATTACTCATCTGTGATTCAAAATATCAATTCTAACATCAGAAGTACTGATATAAAAAATGGAAGCTGTAACTAAAGCGTATTTTGATTAATCGGTTGATCAGCTAGGCTGAAGGTGACATCTGATTAAAAAAAAGCAGCAGCAAAAATTTCAACTAATCAATTGGCTAATAAATTAAATGGTTTTTACTGTACTTAGATAAAATCATATGCAAACTATCAAACACTTTTCTTAAAACAATATATTGCACCTCTGCTGCTGTTGTGTGCTGTGATGGCTTCTTTGGTTAATAGAAATCAAATCATGTGCTTAAAAATAGCAAAAAGTAGGGATGCACTGGACCAACGGCCTACTGACTTGACACTTACCAGCGGCAGTGGCTTATAGTTACTTGTTGTGTCACATTAAGTTTGCACGGGCTAAATGATCAGTGTCATAAATGGTTGACATTAAAGCTGTTCAGCTGTTTTTTTTAAATAAAATAAATTGCTAGAATAATTTAAATTTATTTTGCTAACAACAAGAAGGACAATAGTATCAGTTCATAATTTTATAATTTGCGCTTACCCAGTAACAAGACAAGCTCATGGTTAGGGATTTTTAAAAAATATATTCAAAAAAATGCCATTAATAAAAGATTCATCTCAGTAATCAGAATACATTTCTCTCTCCCTTCGTGATAGTAGGTTAGCCGCTTTTAAGAAAAAAAAATTAAAACGATAAAGAGGTTTTAATGGTCTTCTCTAATAATAAAGTACTGTATAAAATCAAACCCACATTTTCTGCTATCGCCCACCCCTAACAACAGGTAGCCTCACGTTATATGTGGCGATCAGGTTAGCCACACAGTGAAAGCAAGGTTTACTAAGAATAAAGAATGAAAACGTTCACAGTAGCGTTCTAATACATCCGGCTGATGGGCAGAAATATGACAAATGACATCATAATATTAATGATGCGAATATTAATACGCATCATTATTATGTTCGTATTAGCCGCCTAGTTAAAGGGCTAACTCTCCACTGCTAGCGCCAACAAACTAACAGCAAAGTAGTTAGTCCTTCCATACCCTCAAGCTAGCTTGAAGGCTACAGCTGACATATGGTACGGGGAAAATACACAATAAACCTGCACGACTAATTCTTAACGCTAAGCTGTTGGCTGCTTTAACAATGAGCTGTACCAGCAGATGAATGTGGACTTTTACAAATGAACTCAGGTTTCAGGGAATTGTCATGCTAACAGCTATAGCTAACTTAGCCAGCTAGCATAAATCCGACATAGAAGGACCCTTAATCTGTCACTCACGGGACCAAAGCTTAACGTAACGGCATTTCAGAGATATAACATGCTGCTATGTGCCTCGCTGCAGTCACGTCGGCAATACAGTAAACCATCAATGGAGTACTAACCCAGTGAATGTGCAAAAGGCTTATGTGTAAGAAACGCAGCTTTTTTTATGTAACTCGTTTTCATTAAGAAGCTAATTATCCCTTCTGCTTCTACAACTCAGAAGCTAACAGTAGCCTGTACTAGCAACGCCTTAAAAAGACCGGTGGGTCCCGTTATCCACGTCCTGATCCAACCTGCTCAAAGCTGGCTTTTCGCAGACTACAAGAGCGTAAAATTCAGCGAACGACAACACTAAATGAAACACATATGCGTACTCATCAATAATAAACTGCGAAAACGATTGGAATACTCTGCTAAATGCACCAAAAAACATTTTTTTAAAAACAATTTCACACTCACTATTCCTTGATGAGCACCATCTTCGTCACCCGGGCTGCGGCTGCGCAGTGGTTATCGACATCCGATCAACAAGTCAGTTCCGCCCTCCGAGATAAATCTGATTGGCTGAAATATCCACACCATTGTTCATGTCACAGCTCGGTATTCCATTTAACACTGTGTTACAATACTTGTTTTAAATTATAAGATATGACTTTTAATAATATGACCGGCAAATTTAATAATAGTTATTATGGTGGAATATACACATTTGTATTTTACATTTACATTAGACACAACTGAGACGATTGTGCAATACTTGAATATGTTCAATATCCTTGTTTACTGTGAAAACTGAAAATACTGCTCCACATTTGCCAATCTTTGATAGAAAACAGGAACAAGGACAGAAGGCCTCAAACTGCTGTAACTACTCTTGGGATACTTTGGGATGCTTTTCCCCATAATCTGAAGATTGAAAACCTAATTTTGGTAGTTTAAGCTTAAGAATGGACTTTTTTCTATGTTATTTATGTGTACAATATAAATAACACAATATCTAAATCTTGTTATAGAAAAAAAACTAACTATCCTAGCTTAGCACAGTAACTGTACCGATTTCACTTTGGTGGAATTTATGTGATTTGTTGTGGGTAAGCATTTACAGTAGAAGTCTAACTTTCAGGGTTCACAAGTTTGCCATCATCGTATGAAATAATTATAATGAATGCGCTCATTAATGCATCACTAATTATAGTTAATAAATTATAAAACCCATTCTGCATAATGAGCACTTTTCCTCTTGGTACTTTCAGTAGGCCTATATTTGAATTCAGTTCAATTCAATTTTATTTATATACCACCAATTCACAACAAACAGTCGCCTCAAGGCACTTTATATTGTACGGTAACGACCCTACAATGATTCCAGAGAAAACCCAACAGTCAAAATGACCCCCTATGAGCAAGCACTTAGCGACAGTGGGAAGGAAAAATTCCCTTTTAACAGGAAGAAACCTCCAGCAGAACCAGGCTCAGGGAGGGGCAGTCATCTGCTGTGACCAGTTGGGGCTGAGGGAAGAGAGACAGGACAAAATACATGCTGTGAAAGAGAGCCAGAGATCAATAATAATTGATGATTAAAGGCAGAGTGCTGTATAAACAGAGTAAAAAGAGGTGAATGAAAAGAAATACTCAGTGCATCATGAGAACCCCCCAGCTGTCTAGGTCTATAGTAGCATAACCAAGGGATGGTTCAAGGTCACCTAATCTAGCCCTAACTATTAGCTTGATCAAAAGGGAAAGTTTTAAGCTTAATCTTAAAAATAGAGAGGGTGTCTGTCTCCTGAATCTAAGCTGGAAGCTGGTTCCACAGAAAAGGGGCCTGAAAGCTGAAGGCTCTGCCTCCCATTCTACTCTTAAGTATCCTAGGAACCACAAGTAGCAGTCTGAGAGCGAAGTGCTTTATTGGGGTGATACGGTACTATGAGGTCTTTAAGATGAGATGGGACATGATTATTAGGATCCTGTATGTGAGAAGAATTTTAAATTCAATTCTGGATTTAACAGAGAGCCAACGAAGAGAAGCCAATATGGGAGAAATCTGCTCTCTCTTTCTAGTCCCTGTCAGTACTCTAGCTGCAGCATTTTGGATCAGCTGAAGGCTTTTCAGGGAGCTTTTAGGACAGCCTGATAATAATGAATTACAATAGTCCACCCTAGAAGTAAGTGTGCTCATACTTTTGTACATTTCTAAAGGTAAAATTTTATAAGTGCAAGACTTTTACTTCTAGCACTGTGGTATTGCTAGTTTTTAAAAATAAGGTGTGTGTTCTTATGGATTGAACCTTGTAAACTCATATTCTGTTAAACACTCTTAATCTCTCAATCTAAAAACTGTTTAATAAATATTCAGTAGAGGCTGTTTCTCATGTGAAACAGCCTTAAACTATCTTTTAAAGTCAATGAAACACTCGACAACAAGAGGCTCACACATGACACTCACAAATGAAACCAAACTTTCATAAAAATAGCAAAATGTTGTCTTTACTTCTTCATTGTTTTAATTGTATTTATAAAATGTATGATAATAATATTAATAATAATAATAACTAGAAAACACTTAAAATAAATGCCATCAATAACCAATGGTAATGACATTAAACAATAATTATCACACAATAAATCAAGATTGAATCCAGGCCAAGTTACACAAACATAGCAAGCATTTAGGCTGATGTAAAATGTTCATTCAGTAAGCAGACCGCAGGTTGAAACATTTCTTTTCAGTGTACATGGAGGCATTGAGACACATGCCTTCTAGTCAGTTGTTAAAAACAAAATTAAAGCTTGAGATTCAACACTTCTCTTAATTATTTTGTCCTTCCAGCTCTCTCAACAAGAAGGCACAGTCATCACATTCAAAACATTTACATCCCTTCAAAAAAAAGTGAGCACATAAAATCATCATCAGTATGAAAGAGTACTTTTTCATCCCTGCAGCTCAGTAGGGATTGTTAAAAATGTGGTTGTATTTCCATTAAAAATGGGCAGCTTCTTTCATTGTACAAACACAGAAATCAACCAGAAAATTGGTTTCCTGAATCTGGGTTCAGGAGGGCTAATATCCAAACTCTCAACATTTAGAAGAAGGAAAAAAGTGTCCAGGTGAGAGAAACTTGTAGCCATTCCCAGAAGGAAGTCTCCCGCTTCCTTTAGAGTGTGTGAGAAGAGCAGAAGATGGAGATGGAGGTGGTTTAGCCTCCAGTTTTGGGTGACCATTTGGTCTGTCATCAGTGTTGTGGTCGTTCGGTTCAGTTTTCCTGACAGACTCATGTCTAGGTGAGAGATTCAGCAAACCCAAAACATCTTTCTGAACTGTACTCATTTTTTTATTCCCAACTCGGAGTAAACTGCCCGGGCAGGGCATGTTGGGTTTCTGGCTGGCATTGGCCCAGTAGGTTTTTAAATTGTGGATCGACTGGACTTTGTTATCCTTTCTGGACTGGTGCAGCTCAGGAGTGTTTGCTGGGCTGGAAGAGGCTGAAACAGATCCTGTGGAGGAATAGGAAAGGGCTGGGGATGGTGCACTGTAAGCAGGAGAACGTGAAGGTGAGATGTGGGTAGTGTAAGGTGAGCTGGGGTATTTCAGTTTGAGCTGAGTCTGTATGTGAACATCTGGGGAGGTTGCGGGGAGAGGTGAACCCTGATCTTTTACAGAGAGAGACAAAGAAGGGGAAGAATGAGCTGGGCTGCTGTAGCCTGAGCTGATTTTCTGCAGTGATGAGGAGCGGGATGGTGGTTTGGGCCGAGTTGGAAGAGGTGTTGAGATAGAGGTGGAGAGGGGTGAAAGATTACTAGAGAGTGAGAGAGGGGACCTTAGACTTGCCCTACTCGGTGGTCGGCTAAACGCACTGGTCTCAGAGGGCTGAAAACCTCGTGCTCCATCTGTAGGAGTCAAAGTTGGGGTTGTGGGTGTGGACAGAGATTTCTGTCTGCCTGGAGCTTCATCTCTCCCCTCAGCTCCCCTCATGTTCTTTCCTCGAAGGTTTGCCTTTTGCAGGCTCTCCACAGCTTGCATGTGGCTCTCCGTCTCCTCCAGGATCTTCTGTGCCAGCTCATGGGGATCCAATTGTCCTGCAGGTCCTGCCCTTTCCTCTTGGGATTTCACTGTGCTGTCTGTCTCAGTGCTTGACTGGTCTGACTCAGAGCTGCTGACCTTTCCTTTCCGCTGAGGAGATGAGCTGGAAAAATGAAACATACTGATAAGTTCAAGAGTAACTCATTCTTTCTGACTTAACAAACAGCATTGGACTTACATTTCCTGCTTGACCTTGGGGCTATTCTGAACTGTTAGGGGCAGCTTTGGAACTTTTATTGGAGATGTAGGTGTGCTGATGCTTCCCTTCGAGGAAACTGTTAGAGGATACCCATGCCCCCCGGCAGATCCTCTCCCAGCACTAACTCTGCCATGCCGGTGTCCTGCAGGTAGCGGCAGAGTGTCACACTCCCTCCCTCCTCGACCTAACGGCTCACTGCTTATAATGGAGTACCCCTCATACTCCTCGTCCTCCCCTCCTGCTAAAACTCCTCCATGATTGGTCAGTCGACCTCTTGGCAGGCCACCCGAATGGCCCACTCCTCCACAAGGCTTCTCTGGCTCCTGCTGATGCGAGCGCTGGCTGATGATGTCACTCCCTGCGGGCTCTGGTCTAGACAGGAAACTGAGAGAAGAGGCGAGGGAGCTGAGGCTGTACACGGAGATGGCATCGCAGGAGAGGCTGTCAGGGCACACTGGGGGCAAGATCGAGGATTGAGGCGGGTAGCAACCAAAGGAAAGGGGTAAGGAGTGCGGCTGGGAGGCTGACTGGGAGGAGGACAGAGACTCCAGGGAGGAGGAACTATCCATGCTCAGTCTTTTGGGAAGCTCTGTGGAGTCTGATAAAAGACAGAGAGTGATTTGACATATTAGGAGACTATAAAAAAATATTTAGTAGGATTTAGTTACAGAAAAAGTTCAAAGTGATGACTTATTCCTACCAAACAGTGCTAGAAGAGACTGAAGGGCAAAATGCATGATGCGTCTGCTGGCCTGTTTTCCAGTCTTCAGCACCACTTCCTCCTGACCAACCTCACAAAGATCAAAACCTGACAAAGACAGAGCATATGTACCTAAAACTAAGTACACCTCAGAGGGAAATATTTTGCTTTATGTTCTTCACTGCAGTTATACAACAGCTAATCTTGTTAGCTTCTTTAGAGATGATTTTACATTACAAAATAAATATCTTATACAACCCCAATGTCAAAAAAGTTGGGATGCTGTGTAAAATGTAAATAAAAGCACAATGCAATGGTTTGGAAATTTCATATACTCATATTCTATTCACAATAGACCACAGAAAACATAACAATTGTTTTAACTGAGACATACTAAGTGTTTTCAGTTGGTGAAAGGTCTAGACTGCAAGCAGGCCTTTTCAGCACCTGGAGTCTTCTACTATGAAACCATGCTGTTGTAATAGATGCTGTATGAGTATATGTTGCTCTAAAATCTGTATACACCTTTCAGCACTGACAGTGCCTTTCCAGATGTGTGAGCTGCCAGTTCCATAGGCACTAATGCACCCCGATACCATCAGAGCATTGATAACAAGCAGGACGGTCCCTCTCCTCTTTAGTGTCCATTTTTCCAAAAAGAATTTCAAACTTTGATTCGTCTGAACACAGAACACAGAGCTTCAACCTGCATTTGTATGGTACAGTGAACTATGTTCACAATGATTTCTGGAAGTGTGCTTGGGCCTATGCAGTGATTTCCATGCAGAATCATACCTGTTTTGAATGCAGTGCTGCTTCAGGGCCTGAAGATTACAGAGATTCAACACTGATTTTTGGCCTTGTCTGTTGTGCACAGAGAATTCCCCAAATTCTTGGAATCTTTGACCATATTATGTACAGAAGGGGAAGTGATATTGAAAGACTTTACAGTTGGAACATTATTTTTATTTGCTTCCAAAATTTGTAGATGCAGGTTTTTTTTTCTGTTTTTTTTTTTTAACAGATTGGTGAACCTCTGCTAATCTTTACTTCTGAGAAACTCTGCCTCTCTGAGATGCTCTGTTTAGAACCCTTTCATAGCCTGTGGGTTTTGTTGTGGTATTTCATTTTGAAAAATATTTTTGAACTTAGACCAGAAGACTAAGACCAGAAGACTCCCAAAAATATCAATAATCATATTGATATTTTTGGGAGTCTTCTGGTCTTAGTTTGATCTGTTTTTTCATTTTGAATTCTCAGTTATTCCTAGTATTTTGAGTTTTCAGTTCTTATTATAATATAGTACATTTGTATTTGATTCAAGATTCAAGACTCAAGACTTTATTTGCCATTTGTACTCACACGCAAGGTTTGGGTACATGGGAATTCTCGTGCAGAGCTTTCGAGTAGGAGTGTAAAATAAAAATAAAATAAAATATAATGAAATAAAAAATGTAGAATAAAATAAGTATATATATATATACACACATATATATATATATATACACACACATATATATATATATATACACACACACACACATATATATATATATATATATATATATATATACATACACACACACACAAAAATATAAAAATGGTTACTTCAGTTGGAAGATTGATGGATACTGAACAGTGTTTTATGTTTGTTTGATGCAAGATGATGAGACAGAAAACACTGACGGAACATTTTCCCTAGTTTTAGGATATAGGATAAAAGCCTGCGGTGTGGTACACATCATCCAAGAAGTTTGTGTTTCAGTTTTGGTGAGTGAAATTCTAGTATTGTCTCTTAATTAGCATTAATTACCAGACAGAGGTGTCAGTTTATGAATGCAGTTTGCAATCTAAGCTAACTAGTGTTAGCTGATAACTTTTTTGCCATTTGCTTTACTTGCAACTGACATGGGTGATGCAAAAAAAAAATGAAGCTTAGTTTCTTTTAATGATGACTCACCCAGTGCAGCCAGAAACTCGTGGCAGCCTGGCAACCTCCAGAGCTGCACACTTATTGAGACTTGAATGGGAGCCAGTGGAAAGTCTTGTTCTTTGTCGCCTGACTGCAACTGCACCAGCACTTGGTGAAGCTACGGAGGGGAAGGAAGATATAATGACTGGGGTGCTGGATCAATGTTTGTATATTTTCAGCTTCTAACTTATTTCCTATCTCATGTTTGAGAACATAGAAGGATTGCATTAAATGAAAACACTCTAAATAGACAATTCTCAATAAACAAGGACAGATAAAGCACCCATATCACAAAGATTATTTGAATAAAACGTGCAACAACAGTGTTGGAATGTGTCTGTGCCTGCTTTGACGAGTCTCATACTTTTGAACTCAAGTCAGAAGTTTCATAATGAAACACTTACCATTCCTGCCATACTTTTGACTGCCTTTGTGAGGTTAGTATGATAGAAGAGGAAACAGAACTTTAGTGATTTATTTTTGTGTAATTCTTGTGTTTGATTCACTGTACTCTCAGCCATGCATGAATGATGATGGACAATTCCTGATGATATCCATAATAGTATTTATGGAAAGATATTTCAAGCAAAGAGTGATGAAACCAGGTGCCTATCACTAACAAACAAATGACTGCAATTGAAAAATGACAGCAAAGTGAACAGTGGAGTGCACTGTGCACTACCAGCTAGCTGCATGAGCTATCTGTTTTAGTTAAGAGTAGTTTAAAGATGAGATTTGTGCAGAACATCTCATTGCCATGTTAGATGTACACTAGGATAGGGGAATAACAATGCATGCAATGTCCAGCCTGTTTGCATGAAGCAATGGTGGAAATGAACTACATTACTGACCATATTTACTATTATATTTAGTCAAGTACTATTCCAAATTAACCTTTTTATTCTTATCATTAGTATTAATTCCATCTTAAGGTACCACATATTATTTCAGAGAGAAATGTTTGACTAAAAAATATAGAGTTGGGAAACCAGAACACTCTCTGTACGTGTGTGTGTCTATATATATATATATATATATATATATATATATATAGTTAGCATGTCCAAATATTTGACTAGTACTGTATATATAAATATACCGCGTAAGTGGACAAGGGATGAGAATAGGGAACTGTTGGAATGCTACTACGCATGTAACCCCAGTGAACAGGCTTACATTAAAAAGATGTGGGACTTGTGGATTCTTGTGGATTCTTCAACACCCAACATCTAGACTAACATCGAAACTACTAGTAACTAGTAGCTTGGTGTACCAAGATCTGCAAAAAGCAACTTCTATCTTAATTAAAGGTTGATGAGGTACAATACAAATGCTACAGCAAGGGGAGCCAGGATGTCAGGTCAGGGGGAGATGTCATGCCCACATTCCAAGAATGGAATGTGGGGACCAGCTGTTCTTAGGGCTTGGGTACCAAGGGCAGTGACCCCTGCGTGTGACCCCCAAACTGGGTGAGTGACTCCAGCAGATTCCAGGAACAACATCCAAGATCTCTGTCCAGAAGACCATAGTCCTAGGAACAACTAAGATACTGAGCAGGGCCCTCAAGCAAGCACACCTCTGGTAGAGGACCTGAGCTTGAAGGACAACAAAGACCGCCCACAGGGCAAGTGGAGAGTTACACTTGAGCTCTAAGACTAGGCAGACCAACCTGAGCATCGTGCTTGGATTGACTACAAGAAAGCCTATGATTCAATACCCCGCATATGGACACTGGAGTGCTTGGAATTGTACGAGGCTAATAGTGAGCTAATAACATTCATCAGGAGCTCAGTGGGACTGTGGAAGACAACACTGGAGAGCAACTCCAAGGCAATTGCACAAGTTATTAAGTGTGGGATATACCATATGCCAGGCGTGAGCGAGACATTGACTCACTGATCTGCCTCACCAGGATCTACAATGAGACCATTGGGATGTCATTTGGACTGGATAAGTGTGGCTGAATGGTTGCAAAAAGAGGGAAGGTGATCCGGATTAAAGGGGTGGAGTTGCTTAAAGGAAGACTAGCAGATATACCAGACAACTACAAGTATCTGGGTGTCCCACAGGCCAACAGGATCCATGATACAGATCAGCCACTGCCAAATAAGGTAAGACAGATGCTGAGAAGCCAGATGAACAGTAGGAATAAGATCCAAGCCATCAATGCATGCATCCTACTGGTCATCAGATAAATAGCTGGAGTAATAAGATGGTCACAGGAAGAGATATATGTCACTGATATCAAAACACGAAAACTCCTCACAATGCACGGAGGTCTCCACCCGAAATCCAGCACCCTGAGGCTCTATGAGCAATGGAGGGAGAGTGAGGATTAATGAGTGTCAGAGCCACATTCCAGGATGAAACATGGAGCATTCATGAATACATCAGGAAGATGCCCCCCTTAGATAAGCTGCTCCAAGAACACCTCAGGCAGCTCAAGAGAGAAGTGATGACAAACAGGAGGAGGAACTATCATGGGCAACCAAGCCATGATGACCATGAGATGAACAGAGGAAGTGGCTGACATCAAGAAATCCTACCAGTGGCTACAAAAGGTCAGCCTAAATGATAGCACAAAGACTCTCATCATTGCAGCACATGAACAGGCCATAAGCACCAGGGCGACAGAGGCAGGGGTCTACTACAGCCAATAGGACCCAAGTAGCAGACTGTGTAAAGGTGCCCTGGAGACAATCCAACACATAGTAGCAGGATGGAAGATGGAAGCTGGGACAGCATACACTGAGAAGCACAACCAAGTGGCTGGGATGGTGTACAGGAACATCTGTGCCGCATATGGAGCAGAGGTCCCTGAGTTCTAATGGGATATACCACCAAAGGTGGTTGAGAACAACAGGGCTATGTTCCTGTCGGACTTTGAGTTCCAGCTAGACAAGCAGCTGCTGGCCAATCAACCAGACATAGTGATGGTTGACAAAAGCAGAAGACCAGACACCAACATCAGGAAGAAGTAGCACAAAAAATAGAAAAGTACCAGGGGCTGAGGGAAATACTAGAGCAGATTTTGGAACTGGAGCATTTTGGCAGTCCAAAGCGGTCCCTGTGGCAACAGGAACATTAAGAGCTGTAACCCCAAAACTGGAAAAGTAGATTGAGCAGATTCCAGGCACAGAGGTCTCTGTCCAGAAGAGTGCAATCCTACGAACACCTAAGATACTGCACAGAACCCTGAAACTCCCAGGTCTCTGGAAGAGGACCCAAGCTTGAGAAACACACACCACCCTCCAAGAGGGTGAAAGGGATATATAGATATATACATTTTTTTTTTTTTATATAGGTGTAAATCACGCAAAAGTTAATTTAGTAGAGACTAAGAATAAAAACAGGTAGAGTTAGGGTTAGGGTTATGGAGACCATATATTTTGGGGGTTGCACTTGATTAAGGATGTGAGTAGTTCTTCCACCACTGTCATGATCATCTGTGCAACATGATAATACCTTTTGAATGAGCTGTTCTCCAGCCTCAGATGCTGTGACCAGCTTACATAGAGCCTGTAGAGCTGGAGGAGTAAGACCTGGGGGATGCACAGAAAGCTAACTTCAAACAGGAATTTAATATTTTGATCATTAACAACTAATATAGTCTGGTGCAACTTTTTACACTGGGTCCTTTGAAGAGCTTTAAGTCAAAATAAAATATAGTCTGTATTCTCTTGCTAATATACATTAAATAAATTTAATTCTACAGCACACTTAGGAAATAAAAGTTTGTTATTTTATCAGAATGACTAACATAAGGGTTGTTTTGAATAATGGAAAAAAAAAAAACTGTGTTACCAAGCAGGGACTGTAGAGTGGTACTGCACTGCTGCAGACGGTCCCCAGGATCTGACATGGGGAAGAAAACTGCTGCAGGAAGCCCAGCACCGCTACCAGAGAAGTCCAGCCGAAAACCCACTGCAGAGAGTAGGGCCTGCCACCCAGGCACTCCGCCGACCTTACCCAGCAGAGAGAAGACATGTGGACTTAAACAGAGAATACACAAAGGCTAACATTTAAGGACAAAGAGAAGGAAAGACCAACACACTGACCTTATTCTCTACACTTTGCTGCGATGTGTACATTGGGTTACACTGGCCACTCTGAATGCGCTGCAAAGACTTCTCAACCTGTGTACAGAAACAAGGCACAAATTGTGTTATTTAATCAGGTTGGGACTTTCTGATGTGGTAGGATGTCTTTTGAGGTGCCATTAATAAACAACTAAACATTTTCTATACAGGACAAAACTAAAAGAAACTTTTGTAGTCTGGGAACAGTAGATGAGAACTTATCCATATATGGTAAATGGTAAATGGACTAGTTCTTTATTCTTTATA
>JASGAU010390717.1:0-26979 GCA_030220045.1 Australoheros facetus | reverse complement strand
ATATATATATATATATATATATGCTTTTTGTTACAAACATGTCTACCCGGCTTGACGCCATGAGTTTGACTTTTGAACCAGAGACATATGTGTTTAACAAACCAGTAACAGAAAATGGTATTTCATTCTCAGATCCACTGTCACTACTATTAGCACTGACTAATCCTGATGCTGTTAATTACATTCAAATGACAAATAATATAAGAAATACAACTACACATGACAGGCCAATAGTGACAATAGATTCTATTCTATTTTAATAGGCAGCAATGAATGGGATGATGCACAAGCATCCACTGTGTTGGCTGGTATGCAACTGTAACAACAAATCACATGCACATACAAGAGAACAGCTTTGAACAGCCGTCCACTATGCATGAAAGGGATATATATGCGCCCCTGAGACAATCAAGATGCTAGCAGGCAGAGCATACATGGATTGCCATAACCAAGGGCCTGGCATAGTATACAGGAACATCTGTGCCTGGAAGTCCTGTGGTTAAAATAGAATACACCCCCAAGGGTGGTTGAGAATGACTGAGCTAAGATCCTGTGGGACTTAGCTCATAAAGATGGACAAACTGGTGATGGCTAACCAACCGGACACAGTAGCGGTGGACAAGCAGAGGAAGAAAGTCATAGTGATAGATGTAACAATGCCAAGTGATAGGAACATCAAGACAAAGGAAAATGAGACATTTGATAAATACTGAGGGCTGAGAGAAGAACTAGCTAGTGGAAGGTGAAGGCAACCATGGTCCATGTGGTAATCAGAACACATGGGGCAGTGACCCCAAAACTGGGAGAATGGCTCCAGCAGATTCCAGGAACAACATCCAAGATCTCTGTCCAGAAGAGCACAGTCCTAGGAACAGCTATGATAATGCACAGGACCCTCAACTTTCCAGGCCTCTGGTAGAGGACCCAAGACCGCCCATAGGGCGCGTTTTCTTTTTTCTTTTTTTTGTGCTTTGTATTTTCCATATGGTACTTTAGTGTTCAGTGTTAGCGCTGCAATCACATCTTCTAGTACACTTTAAAAGGGTTCTTCACATAGTCTTGGTAATCGGCCAAGTTTCCAGCATATGATGATCTTGTCTTTCAGGTCAGCTACTCTGGCATTCAACGTACCAGTCAGGGCATACATGGAAAGCCACTATTCCCACTATAGTTCAATGTTACCAAATCAAAGATTACTATGACATATTATGGTTCATTATAATGCTCTAAATGACCATCATGTCTTTATATGAAGGTACAAAAATAAGTGACTATTAGGCCAAAAATAATTTACCAAAAAGACAAAAATAGCAGGACATAAAATATATATTTCTGCACCACCCTGGTGTAAGTAACAGTTTCAGCTTGTCCACTCTGTAAAGACTGCCTTACTCTGTCACAGTGTACAATTCATTTTGATTAATCACTGTAGGGAGGTCACTATAAGGAGGTTGTATAAGATAATTTACTTACCTTGAACAACAAGCTTGGTGTCTGATTCAAATTTACCAATGGGAAAGGCAGAAATGCTGCAGGTGTACAACCCTGCATCTGCCATTTCCACAGCCTGAATCATCAGCGATTGTTCTGACAACTTCACCCTCTCACTCAGTGGAGACCTGGGAATAGTCACTCCAAGCTGAGGGTTAAAAACAATAATGACTCCATTTTCTTCTCTTCCTTCTGGTTGCATGCGAGCCCACTGAACCTGAGTAATTTTTGCATTCTGTTGTCCTTGGAAGTGGCAGGACAGGGTGACATCATTCCCAACAGATGCAGTAACTTCATGCAGGACTTTGCCTTGTTGTGCCTCCAGAACTGCCAAAAATAAATTGACATGGTGACGAGAGGAAACAGAAAGATAGCTGCCTTTTTGAAATTATTTTTAACAATAAATTACTTAACATTTCTGGAAAATAATATGCACATCTTTTGGAGTGAAGAAGCCGTGTATTTTTAAATGGAGCTAGCCTGTGTTAACAGAATGTTCAATCTTTAACCATATTTATAATATTTAAAGTCAATATGAACTATTTTCAAAAGTATAAACACAAGAGTCTTACCTGGGAATGTAATGTGAATCAGCGTGAGCAGCAGGTAGGATGATCTATTGCAAATTTTCATTGTGCACAACAGCAGTGGGCAACAAAAAAAAAAAAAGACGTCTTACAAATCACACAATGTTCCTGATTTTTTCCACATTCATGTTTACATGGAGTCTGGCAGCAGGAGACTCAAATTATGACAACATGTGGCAAACACAGAAAAGAAAAAGCGTTTACAAAGAGAACCACAATTACAATGCGTGAGTAAGCACACAAAGTTCCTTTTCACCCAAACCAATGAGAAGAACAAAGAAAAAAAAAAAATTAAAATAGCACAACCAAAAGAAATTTAGCCAAAAATATGAAAAGACATTGTTTGACAAGCTATGATGTAACAGTCCTCTTTAGCTGTACAGGTGCTTCTCAAGAAATTATTGTATAGTTAAAATGTTTTTTCCACAATTTAATTCAAAAATCCAACTTTAAATATATTCTAAATGCATTACATGTAAAGTGTAACATTTATACCTTATATCTCATGAAAATCAGAATTCCAGCATCTCAAATTATTAGAATATTTTCTAAAATGAATTTTAAATTATTGACAATACAGAAATGTCCAACTTTTGGAAAGTATGTTTTTTATAAACTCAGTACTTTATTGACACTCTTTTTGTATGAATTACTACATCAATGTGGCAGCATGAAGGTGATCAGCTCCTGGCAGCCTGAGCAGTTATGATAGTGGCCTTCAGCTTATATGTATTTTTGGGTCAGGTGTTTCTCCTCTTCATCTTGATAGTACACCATATTTCCAGTAAGTATTCAATTACCCATACAAATTATTGAATTCAGGTGTTCCAATCATTTCCATGGCCACAGGTGCACAAAATCAAGCACCTATCAAGCAGCATGCAGACTGTTTCTACAAACATTTGTGAAAGACTGGGTCACTCTCAGGTACTCAGAGAATTCCAGCATGGTACAGTGACAGGATGCCACCTGTGCAACAAATCCAGTTGTGAAATGTTCTCGATATTAATTATTCCACAACTGTTAGAGATATTATAACAGAGTAGAAGCAATTGGGAATGACAGCAACTCAGCCATGAAGTGGTGGGCCATGAAAAATCAAACAGTGGGGTCAGAGGATGCTGATTGTGCATAGTGTGCAGAAATTGTCAACTTTGGTATCTTTGGGTTTCATGACCGAGCAGCTGCATCCAAGCACTACATCACCAAGTGCAATGCAAAGCATCAGATGCAGTGGTGTAAACCACATTGCCACTGGACTCTAGAACAGTGAAGATGTGTTCTCTGGAGTGATGAATCACGCTTCTCTGTCTGACAATCCGAATGGTACTTGTCTGACTGTGTTGTGCCAAATGTAATGATTAATAGGGGGGGGGATTATGGTGTGAGGTTGTTTTTCAGGAGTTGGATTCAGCCCCTTAGTTCCAGTGAGAGAAACTCTTAATGCTTCAGCATACCAAGACAACAATTTCAACTTTGTGGGAATAGTTTGGGAATGACCCCTTCCTGTTCCAATAGGACTGTGCACCAGTGCACAAAGCAGGTCCATAAAGACATGGATGAGTGAGTTTGGTGTGGTCTGACCTCAACCTGATAGAACACCTTTGGCATGAATTAAAGCAGAGACTGCGAGCCAGGCCTTCTCATCCAACATTGGTGTCTGAAAAAATTCCCATAAACACACTCCAAAATCTTGTGGAAAGCCTTCCCGAAAGAGTTGAAGCTGTTATAGCTGCAAAGTAGCCGACATCATATTAAACCCTGTGGATTAAAAATGGGATGCCACTTAAGTTTATATACAGTATGTGTGAAGGCAGATAAGTTAATACTTCTAATATGGAGTATGCCACAGATTTTCTTTGGGGTTCAGGTCACGCAAGTTGGGTGGCCACAGTAAGCAATAAATGGTCAGCAAACCATTGGGTAGTAGTTTTGACACTCTGGGCAAGCCATACTGGAAAGAGAAATCACCATTTCCATAAAGTTTATCAGCAGATGAACGCATGAAGTGCTCTAAAATCTCCTGGAAGATGCTGCAATCACAGTGGGCCAACCACCACCATCATCATCATCACCACCATATCATCACAGACTGTGGAAACGTCACACTGGACTTGAAGCATCTTGGATTCTCTGCCTCTTCACTCTATTTCTAGATTCTAAGAACTGGATTTCCAAATGAAATGCAAAGTTTACTGTCATCTGAAAAGATTTTGGGTCCATGAGCAGCAATTCAGTTCTTCTTCTCAGCCCAGGTAAGACATTTCTGATGGTGTGCCTGGTTCAGGAGTGCCTTGATATTAAGAATGCCACAGTTGTAGCTCCTTTCCAGAAAACGTCTGTGTGTGGTGGCTCTTGATGCACTCGCACCAGCCTCAGCCCGCTCCTTGTGAAGCTCTCTCGAGTCCTTCAGTCTACTTTTCTTGACAATTCTCTCTATAATTCAGTGCTCCATGCTGCTTGTGCACATTTTTCTGCTATGTGTTTTCCTGCCAGTCAACTTTACATTAACCTTTTATAAGACACTCATTAAAATACATAGAAAATCACAATTTCAACCCCAGACCACATAACAAAAATAACAAGATTTGTTTTTGTTTTTAGTTTAGTGAGTTTTATTTCAAAATTGTTCATTTTTATAATGCAAACAAAGTTGACATATATGGTTCCATATGAAAAATGGTTAATATGCTTTGAAACAGTACTGTGAACAGCCATCTCGTCAGCAATGACCTTACCCTCTTTACCCTCTTTGTAAAGAATCTTGATTTTTCTTCTGGACAATCTGCCCATTATTGTGGTGGCGTGTACTGAACTAAACCAAGAGACAGATGATATTTGTGGTGTTTAAACAGAAATGTATTCAAACTCTAAATGAACAATTCTAATATTTTGAGTTGTTTTTCAAGTGTCAGCCATAATTGTCCAAAATAAAATAGAAAATGCTTGCAGTGTAATGAGTCTAGAATATATAATATTATCATATTCTTAAATGGCTGATGGAAAACATTGAACTTTTTATGGTATTGCAATTTTTTTTTTTTTTTAGATGCAGCTGTCCACTGAACTGAAGTCACAATGTTTGACAATTAAAATGCGTACTGGTGGTTAGCACTGTCACCTCACAGCAAAAACAACCTGGATTTGTGGTGTGCCCCACCTCTTGCCCTGTGACAGCTAGGATAGGTTCCAGCCCCACTGCAGCCCTGAACTGGACAAGTAGAAGAAAATGAATGGATTTTTTTCATGGTCCCTCAGCAGCTCTCAGCTTCTCTTACCTTTTTCCTCCTCTCCTCACCATTTTGTGTCTTTTACACTGTCTCTCCCTCCTACTATGGTGTGAGTGTGTGTGAACGTGACAGGTTCTCACCAACCTTGAGAGATCCTCCAGAGAGTTTACTGTCTAACCAGTTCCAGCTGGCTGCAGACTCACTCACCTGCAATAAAAGGACCAGCTCTTCACCTACTTATTCTCATATTGTTACAGCGACTCTAGTGGTAAACAATTCAGGCTCTACTTAAGCTTTCCTGCATTCTTGTCTTGTTACTTACGTCAGTATCTCGTCTCCTTGCCTTAGATTCACTCACTCAGCGTCTGGATGGATCATCCTACCTGCCCATTCTCCAACGATCCACCTGTTTAGAGGTTTTCTATTTTGTACTTAGAGGCATTTGCGGTAGATGCTTCTTGTCTTCACCTTGTACAATACGTGAGCTCAAAAACTCAGGATTGTTTCTCTTTGGGAGGTCGGTAGTTTTCCATGAGTCTTTTGTGCAGAACATTGCTTACTGATAACGTTATACTCTTGTCTGCAGGTGCTGCAGTATCTTTTTTACTGTAACCCCCACCCCACCCTACCGCCACCAAAAAAATGGTGAAGATGTGGTTTGCAAACATACCGTGCCATCTATACCTGATGGACTGTCACACTCAACTATTTTCAAACAACATTTCCTCACAGTGTCACTTTGTGGGTGTGAAAGTGTCTGACTCGGTGGTGTCAGACCATCTATGAACAAAATCAGTTTTTCTTGTTACAAAGTAATATCGAAGACTCGTTTGAATTGAATTTGTTGCGTTTTTCATTCTGAAAGTTAGTTCTTAGGAAATTTGATTATCTTTACAATCTGTGCCGTGAGAGCAAAGTTGGTTTTTGCTATGTAACTCTCTCTAGATTGGCAGTTAAATGGAACTAAAGAGAAGCATGTTTAAGTACATTTATACATTTTGTACACTGCTGAAGTATTTGCAAATTAAATCGCATATATCATGTCTTTTTTTCCTAACTGTTCTGAAACATTTTACTGTCATCAAATTCAAATTGTGCCAATAATTTTCTAAAATAGTACATTTTTCTCACTCTAAACATTTCATATGTTTTCAATGTTCTGTTCTGAATAAAATTTGGGTTTTGCATAACATTGCATTCTCTTTTTATTTGTATTTACCTTACACAGTGTCCCAATTTATTTGGAATTGGGGTTGCAGTTTGTTTTTGGTTTTCTGTATTGCAGCAACAAAAAGTACAATCCACAGTGTTTCTGCATTCTACAAGCCTCCAACATTTTATCAGTGTAAATAACTTCTTCTTTTACCATGATGCAGTGAAACACATCTATGGTAATCTCCACCATTACATCAAAAACAAAATGTAACTGATTTTAACTCTGCAGTGTTTATAGCGTGTGTATTTCTACAGGAGATTTAACACAGTCAACACCTCTTATCCTGCAGAGATGTGCTGCTCCTGACAAATACCCGACAAATGAATTTACACAAAGTTATTTTTCCTTTGAAAACCATCAAAGGAGGACGAGGGAAAGAAACAGTGAGATAAAAGTAGAAAATTGCACAATCAATAAAGAAGAAACTGGGCAATGAAGAAAGTGGTATGGCGTGCCAATCTTTGCAAGAGCAGAATGAGTTTAAGTTACCAAAAAAGGAAAATTAACTTGGTTGCCTGGAACAACTGAATTCAATTCATTCACGATATAAAATTTGCAACAGCAGCTTTAAGCCACATAAAAAAAAGATGCAGTATATGTTGTCCATTTTCACAAGTTTTGTAGGGGTGCAGTTTTGTAGTGTGACAGTGTTATGTCAGCTTGGGCCTGTTGCTCAGTATTAATATCACAATCCTGTCTGCAGGTGTTGCTTTGTGAGCATTACGTTTGATAAAATAAGATTTTATTTCTGTAATAGTGCTATTTGTTTTAGCATTTCCTGACAGCTTTTTTTAAAATTGTGGCTGTGAAATGTCAGAACATGTGTGAACTTTTAATTTATTTATGAAGCCATTGTTTTTTTATTGTTTACAATTTGAAGTTCTTATATCAAAGCTGTATATTAAATTTTTTTATTGTGTTTTGTGTGAAATTTGAAGACAGCACTTCAAATTTCATTGGTTTACATATAATTTAGTCTCATTGACAGTGCATAGTTTTGCTAACTCTACACCTTTCTTCATTGTTGATGATGCTATTGCTGCCTAAACTTCCTGTTTTCACAGACCTTACTAATTCTGTGGTTTCTCTTTTCTGGTATGATAAGTTCTGTCTGGGCAGGAAACAGTCAAAGACAATGATAAGACAGGCAGGAAGGGAGTGCATTATGAAAATGATTTACAATAACTCACACTGGAACCGGAGAATACTGGGCATTTCTGCTTGAAAATTATCAAAGCTGTATATTACATTTTTTTATTGTGTTTTGTGTGAAATTTAAAGACAAAATTACTGCAAAATTGTTGCTGATTAATTTTGTCATTTCGTTAATTCATTTGAGCTCAAACCATAAAAACTCTGAAAACTCCATCATGACAAGCAGCTGTGCAGTCTGTGTGTACATTGAAATTGTATTTACTGTATACACTGTTGAGTATTCAAGATCTGCAATGATCTATAAAAAAGGGGAAAATTATTAGAGTAATTATTTTATTATTTTATTAATCACAATAGTGGCATTCATATTTGTAGGACTTCACGCAGTTGATTAATGGTAAATTAAAGGCATTTGGTTACAAAGACTAAGTATTTTTCATTATATCACCACATGAGGTCCCTATTGTACTGGGGAGGGTGCTGCATTACTGGCATAAAGATGCTCACAGTTATGAGTTACGGTGATTCATTTTTCTGAGCAGTCAAAAAGACTCTTCAAAAAATTGCAAATTATTGGATTGCAGTAACACACCCCCCCAAAAGTTGGGATACCTTTCCGATGGAAAGGTTCATCTTTGTCTCATCAGTCCATAAAACTTTGTCCCAGAATTTCTGATGCTTGTCTCAGTAATTCTTGGCAAATTCTAGCCTGGCCTTCCTGTTCTTCGTGCTAATTAGTGGTTTGCATCTTCTGGTAAAACTTCTGTGCTTTACTTGCTATGGCCAATGTTTGAGCAATGGCTCTGATTGATTTTCCATCATCTCTCAGCTTCACAATTGCTTGTTGCCCACAGACAGCTCTCTGGTTTTCATGTTGGTTACTGCTATAACTATAAATGCACAGTCTGCACAAGCAAAACCCAAATCTGAAACTGAGCGTAGCACTATTTATTTTTTGAATAATCAATGTAACAGGACACACCTGGCAGACACAAGAAAAATGGGTGGGTTCAGACCAAAGGTGCCATCTGTGTATCAGATAGAGATGGAAAAAAAAACAACCTAGAAATAAAAGCAGAGATGTTGATCTTTTGTCTCATATTGACTTTTTGATGTCAAACCCAAATGTTTTCAGTCTACAGCAAAAAAAAGGGACTGGCTTCACTGTTCCAATACTTTTGGAGGGGAGTGCACATTAAGGCAGACTGTAGCAGACTGAAAGGTTCACTCAATTTATGGATGGCTGTAAAGATGTAACAGTTACTAAATGTTAAAAAGATAGATACACAAGCTTATATACAGCATCTGCAGAAGTTTTTTGTCTTTGATCATTTGATTGTATCTCACTTTGAAGCGTGACATCCTCAGTCTCTCTGTGTTTGTCAGTGGAGGATGAAGTACCATCTCAAAGTGGTTTGAACTCGACATCACTGTAGAGAAGATCTTGTACCTACATGTGTCAGAATTAAGTGTTTAGTTTCATTTTCATTGTTGTCATCAAGTTGATTTGAAAATCGATTTTGTCAAAGTAACTGAAGGATCAAAATTTGAACTAGAAAACTTAACTCTGTCAAACCAGCTGTGAGCTCACTTCTTTCAAACACACATCACCGCATCAGCTGTGCCTGAAAGATGGAATAGCTTTGGTAAAACAATCTGAACAAAAGATATAAAAGTAACTTGTTACTACTATTAGGAACTTGGAAAAGAGGAACTCACAAGTGTACATCTGATGTCACACCTGTTAACATATATTATGATAAAATCCTGGTCCCAGCTCAAACACACTCACACACACTTGTATGCAATCTTATTCTGATGACAAGGACATTAGTTGTGGCTATCATGGTCACTCCTATCAGCCCAAATACTCCAGCAACAACCATCCTTGGTAATATCGCCATCTGTTTTGCCAGTCCTTGGAAGTGAAACACAGAAGACTGTATCTCCAGCAGTGTTATGATCAATTTAAATATAAGCCCAAAGTATTGATTTTGTTATTTAATGACAAATTCAAAGCATCTGGCTTTCTGGAGGTACAACCAGGCATGGAGCTAAAGGGTGGATGAGGTGGTTACAGCCCTTGCAATCCACTGGACTGTGTGTGTGTGTGTGTGTGTGTGTGTGTGTGTGTGTGTGTGTGTGTGTGTGTTAGAAAGTACTTAAGCCACAGAATAAAGCGCTGTGTGAATGGATGGTTGTGGGTTGTTGTAAAAAGCACTTTGAGTACTAAAAATACAGCTATATAAATACTACTTCATGTACCATTTACATTTGCACAGAGGTGCAGTGGTTTCTGTTGCCTCAAAGAAAGAAAGAAATGCATGTTAGCTTAATCAGTGATTCTAAATTGGCCATGGATGGGAGGTAGATGAAGTGCTTAAAGTGTATGCATCAACAGAGTATTAAGCTACATTATATATGTGGGTCATTATGTATTCCTACTGCCTAACAGTAATGGCTGCATATTATATTAAAAAAATTTTAAAAAGAGTGACTATTAGGCCAAAAGCAATTTGCCTGGCAGGAAAAATATAACAAGCCATAAATAAAATTCTGTTCCACTGTAGTGTAAGTAATTGGTTCAGTTTGGCCACCCCAGTAAAGACTCTGCCATTGAGTACAATCAGTATAATAAGGTTGTATAAGATACTTTACTTACCTTGAATAACAAGTTTGGTGGTTTCTTCAAATTCACCAATGGGAAAGGCAGAAATGCTGCAGGTGTACAACCCCGCATCTGCCATTTCCACAGCCTGAATCATCAGCGACTGTTCGGGTGTCACCCTCTCACTCAGTGGAGACCTGGGAATATTCACTCCAAGCTGAGGGTTAAAAACAATAATGACTCCATTTTCTTCTGTTCCTTCTGATGGCAGGTGATCCCAGTAAACCTGAGTAATTTTTGTATTCTGTGGTTGGAATTGGCAGGGCAGGATGACATCGTTCCCAACAGATGCAGTAACTTCAGGCAGGACTGAAGAACTGCCAAAAATAAATTATGACATGGTGACAAGAGGAAAGAAAAAGACAGCTGCAAAAATGTAGACATATGCTGCCTTATTGTTAATTTTAGTATTTATTTAGCTTTTATTGTAGACACATCCTATACATCAGTTTCTAAAATGGAGACGCTTCTGTGTAGTTTGTATCCTGACCTGAGCTGTGTTTGTAAATTATGCTAAGAGAATGTTTCCTGACAGTCTTTACCTATCATTTACATTATTTAAAGTCAGTATAAACTGCATAAACCTGCTCTAATTAGCTTTTAAAAAATTCTAAATTGCCTGAGTATAATCACAAGAGTCTTACATCAAATTAATGTGAGCAGTAGGTATGATGATTGTTGCAAATTTTTATTGTGCACAACAGGCAGTGGACAAAAAAAAGAAAAAAGATGATGTTCCTGGTTTGGTTAAAGATTTACAAAGAGGCGGTTTCAGTTCTATTCTGCTTGAGTCTGCTCAAATAAAAGACTAAAACATTGAGTTTGGCAGCAGGAGACAGGAGAACACGCGGCAAACACAGAACAGCATTTGGAAGTTTCTCTTCCTCCAAATCAATCAGACGAACAAAGAAAAAGTAAGAAAGTAATTTAAATAACAATCGGGGGGAGACACAAAAAATCTTATTTTAAGATTTCACTTATTTAGTTTGGTAATTTTAATTGATAGTAGCTGAGAAAGGAACTGTTCATCGACAGAAAATAAGCTGGACTTGGAAAACTCTGTTTAGCTGGCGGGTTTTTTTCTCCACTGAACTGAAAGTCACAGTGTTCAAAAGCTAAACAGTCCTACTGTTTTCTATTCAGCTGCCAGACTTGTAATACTAGAGTTTTTCTAAGTCAAACAGGGAGGCTGGAGTGCATATGGCAGTAGCATGATTGTGAAAGCGCAAACTTGACCGGACTAGAAGGTTTTCTCTCTTGTACTTCTGAATTAGGCACTTTCTTGACTCCATATCGTACAAAATGTTCAGTCAAAAACCTGTGAGTGTTTTCTGAGAGTTGTAGGTAGTTTTCCATGACATGGTACAGGTTGTAGTAATAACAAAAGTTGTAGTCTATTATCTCTCAGTATTCTGTCAGCTTTGACTCTTTTGTGCAGAACATTGCTTAATGATCATGTCACAATTCTGTCTGCAGGTGTTGCAATATTTCTTACTGTACCTAAAAAAAAAAAAGGTGAAAATGTGGTTTGCAAACATACCATGCTGGTCTATGCCTGACGAACTGTCACAGTCACCTATTTTCAAACAGCATTTCCTCAAAGTGTCACTCTGTGGGTGTGAAAGTGCTCACTCGGTGCTGTCAGAGGATGTGTGAACAAAATCTGTTTTTCTTGTTGCAAAGTAGTTTGACAGCTCATTTGAATCTGTTGTGTGTTTATAATACTGAAAGCCAGTTCTTGTGAAAATTATTATCTTTACAATCTGTGCTGTGAGAACAGAGTTGTGGGGTTCTTTTTTTTCTTTCTGTCTCTAGATTGGTGGTATAACAGAACTTGATTGCTAAGAAAAAAAAGAAATGAATAAGTTTTGACAGATCTGACAGGTTGTGATTTATTCTCTTCTTGAACTGTAGTGTTTTTGTCTTGTCCGTGGCAAAGTGTGTGGGCAGTGCATTATTCAGCACTTACTGTAACAGAAACTGCAAAAAGTACATTTATTTAAGTGGATTTACTATCTACATTTTGTACTTGTGCTTGTATTTGCAATTTAATTTCATCGCCACTATTTTCGGCTGACAGATACTGGTAAATATACTTTGAGATGATCTATAGAAACATTAAGATTATGCATTTAAAAAAAAAAAAACTCCAAGAACACATCAATACAAAAGCCTTGTGAAAGAAAAATTAAAATTAAAAAAAATTGTGGTTCTACCACATCAGTCCTTTTTTCAGATATTCAAGGAAAAAAATTCCATGCATTAAAAACTGCTTGATTATATCAAATTATATATAAAATCAACCAGTACTATGGTGCATACAAGTTGATAAACTAGTGTTATCAATGTATCTGTATGTATGCATGTATGTATGCACAGACAGGCAAATTTGTTGGTACCCTTCTATTAAAGAAAGGAAAAAACCCACAATGGTCACTGAAATAACTTTAAACTGACAAAAGTAATAATTACCTTATACTAGACTTAACTTACTGAAAACTCATGAAATCAGACACTGCTTTTGAAACAGAATTTTTTTTTTTTTTTTAATGAAACTGGCCTAGAAAAGATTGAAAAGTAAGTTGATCATAGTGACATGTTAAACTAACATGTCATTAGTATCACAGTTGTCTTCTAACTGGTAATCAGTCAGTCTGTCTATTTAAAGGGTCAAAAGTGGTTACTGTGCTGTTTGTTATCATGGAGATGAAAAAGTCAATCATTGACAAGCGTGTTAAAGGTAAAGGCTATAAGACCATCTCCAGCTGCAGTTTTATGTTCCTGTGACCACAAATGCACATATTCAGAAGTTTAAGGTCCACGGGACTGCAGCCAACCTCCCTGGACGCGGCCACAAAAAGAAAACTGATGACAAATTGAAGCGACAGATAATATGAATGGCAATCAAAGAGCCCAGAACAATCTTCCAAAGAGATTAGAGGAGAACTCCAAGGTCAAGGTACATCAGTGTCAGATCGCACCATCCATCGCCGCTTGAGCCAAAGCGGACTTAACGAAAGAGGACTGAGGAGGACACCGCCGTTGAAAGCAAATCATAAAAAGCGCGACTGGATACTGAGAAGCCACAAAGCTTTTGGGAGAATGTTCTTTGGACAGACGAGACAACACTGGAGCTTTTTGGCAAGTTACACCAGCTGTATGAAGACAGACGCAAAAATGAAGCATATAAAGAAAATAACACTGTACCTACTGTGAAACATGGAGGAGGCTTTGTTTATTAAGACTGAGGGTCTAAATGACAGAGAGTTGTGCTTGTATTTTAACTGTTCTAATTTTCTTAAATCTTGCCCTTGACAACTAACCCACCCCCTCTCTCCGTATAATAAAAAAGATTTAAATTAACACAGAAACTAACTGAAACTAAACACTTTAAACACTCACCTGAAATAAAGAAAACTAATTTAGAAACTAACTGGGAACAAAATAAAAACAAGAAAAACTAACATAACAAGACCCGTCACCGATGGGGATATCCTCCCTCACAGACGAATGTCTTGTTGCACATCTTTGAAGAGGAAAAAACACATATGCCAAATTTCATGGTTCAAATCCTTGAAGTTTTGGAGACCGGGAAGGTTAAACCTCACAGACAGATGGACGGTGTGACAATATCGGACAGGAGGATAAAAACATATAAACTAATCCAAACCTACACCAACTCTGTCACTCCCATGTGAGAAATCTGTGAAAAATCCAGTGAACATTTCTGTTTAATAAGCACAGACATGCAGCACTTTGGGACTGTTTGAATATTTTTATTCCAAAAGAAGTCTGTGTGTCTATAGGTTTGAACAACAGGGCGGTCTCTCTGAAGAACATCATTTCACCTTCATCCCAACACCTCCCATCCTCCACCCTTCACCCACACGCACACCAAAGAGCCTCTCACTCTTCAATAGGAATAATAACAATTTCATCATAATATTCATCAGTTTTAATAATCCATTTAGCACTAGTATAGAAATATGAAAAAATACCAAAGAAAACAACAGAAAAGTAAACAAATGTTTGTTTCGTGGAGTGAATGTTCAGACACCCCATTTGACTTGTTTTGTGACCCTCCCTTCCCATTTAGATTAATACTAGCAATATTTTGGCTTTTTTTTTAAGGGCTTGTACCCTCCTCTTTCCTCTCCACAGTAATGCTTTGCAGCTTGTAAATGCTTTCACCAGATGGTTTAAAGCTGTTTGTGGCCACTTGATGGTTGTGTGGTACTGTCACATATCAGGTTTCCAGAACTTGTACGAACCAAAGAAGCCATTTAAAAAAAAA
This sequence comes from Australoheros facetus, assembly GCA_030220045.1. Lineage (NCBI taxonomy): Eukaryota > Metazoa > Chordata > Actinopteri > Cichliformes > Cichlidae > Australoheros > Australoheros facetus. The sequence continues at coordinate 12,338 of JASGAU010390717.1, read as the reverse complement.
AAAAAACTCTGAACACAACTTTGAAAACAACAACCAGTGGGTTTACACACAAAGGAATCAGAGACGAAGACGTTGTGGATGAGTGTGTTATTGTTTGTGTGAGCTGTGACGATTTGTGGAAAAGGTTGGCTCCTGTCAGCAATCTGGACACAAAGGCAGAAGTAAACAGAGGAAGAAAGAGAGAGAGAGAGAGAGAGAGAGAGAGAGAGAGAGAGGCATCAAATCAAGCCTGCTTCTGCTGACAGCAATCATTCAGAGAAACGGCATAATGTGTGCAAACAATGTTATCATTCGTTATCTGGAGCACAACACTGTCAACAAATCTGCTTCCTTGCAAAATGAATAACATTATATAGCAATGCAATGTTAGCCTAGACAACAATGCCTTCATTTCTCTGAGGGATTTGTCAAGGGTGAACTGGTGGCTTTGCACGTTATCTCATAGACTTTGCATTACTGCTGGATATGGGCTGCTGCAGGTGGGATTTGGAAGATGCAACAATTGGGGTTTTATGCACATATGTACACTGGAAAATGGCAATCCCAAACTAGAGGCAAGAGGGAGACAAAAAGGAAGATGCAGATACTTGCAGGGAGCAGGGACACTGTGGTTTCCAATAATTAAGAATAAGCTTCTAAGGCATTACATTCATAAACTCTGTCAGGAAATCAATCTATGAAGAAACCCAATAAGAAAACATGGGCGCTACCTTATACTATAAACGTTACATTGGCTAACTCTTAAATCTTGACTGTTGGTGTTCCAGAAAGACTTTATTACAACTGTCACTGTAAGTACACCAACCACAACTAAGTGGGTGTATCGAACTCCCCCCAGTCCACTAAGTAGTGAATCATTCGGCAAGGATTAATTTGGGAACTGACTGGGCAACAGGTTCAATGCACACTGAGTCACTGACCTGTAGAAAATGCAAATGCAGCACACGATAATAATGGAACATCAACATTCTGAGTAATATGTCTGCATTAATCATGCAAATGTAATATGAAGATGAACTGTTCAGCAGAGGTACATACGGTATACTGTGGCAGCATATAAAATGAATTATGTCTGCATTTGATGTAATGAGAGCAACATGCTTGCTGCCCGCCATGCATTCATGTAAATAATTGGATTTACTGCTGACATAAAACTGATCTGATCTGGTTTTTTTTGTTATGTTTTGTTTTTACTTAAACAGCAACAGGGCAAGCACTAAACTGTATCTGAGTGAATATAATGATAGCGCTACCCACAAACAGATGAAGGATGGAGGATGAGGAAACATTGCCTGTATCTTTAAATCTGGCACAAGTGCAATCCCATTTTAAAAAGGCATCACAGCTGGGCACTGCAGCTTTGAGCAGATGTAGGAGAAAGAATAGTAAAGGGTGTATTTATTAGGGGACTATTTTCAGGCACTGGTTGTTTTAGTGAGTATTTACGGCAATAAAACGGTCCGTGTGAGAGTGAATTAAAGAATAATACACTGTCATGTATTGCAGGAACATGTCCCTTAGTTCAACAGGAATTTGTTGACAATTAAAATGAAACACACACTTCTGATATCCTCTGTATGCAATGCATTCACTTTCTTGATTTTCATGCCACAGTTATTTGGTGCTTGAAAGCAGTGTGCTGGTTGCTGGAAACTGGTCTATGAAGTTATTGTATGGTGAGTAAAAACTTAAGAGTTTTAAGCAAAAGGGCAAAACATGCAAACCCACCAGTATTTTTCCCTTTAGGCACACGTTGCTTATTCACTAGAGTTTGTTCTCACTGGAGTTTCGTAGAACTGTAAGGCTATAACATTAACAACATAATTAAAAGAGATTCGATTCCCAGCCAGAGAGAAAACATTTCTCCTACATCTATTTATCAGCATGTTTGCCTGCATTCNCCCCCGAATGAGTCCCCAGTCAGTTAGGGGAGTAATTAGGTGATCAAAAGCTTGAGACAGTATTGACAAGGCTGTGTTGAGTCTATCATACTGGCAGGAGCCGCTACTGTGGACGGCCAAGTCAGTCTGTCGAACAGAGAGAAGGAAGGAAGCCGCAGCTACAGCCTGTTGGCGCATTAACAAGCCCCTTAAAAGATGCCCAGAATTAACAGATCAGGACAGATCTAATAATGGAAATAGTTCAGTGAGGGAATTCTTATTCAAATTCTGTAGTGTCCTTTACTGTCTGGCTCTTTCCACCTCCTCTTTTTCTCTTCTTCTCTATCTTGCCTCCATGTCTCTGGTTTGCCCAGTCTTTCTATCTTGTCTACATGGTGTGAACAGAGGTGAAACGAAGTAAGGGCTTGGCAAGCGTTACCCGGGATAACAAGGGACATTAATTTCACATTTCAAAGCCTCTTGTTCGCTCGCTCGCACTCTCTCTCTCTCTCCCTTTTTGTGACTGAATATCTAACATTGGTAGAAAGGAGCTGTTGCTGGGTACATGATTCTCCTCATTTTAAGCAGTTACAGACAAACTTACAGTAAGCACAAATTTTACACACGCACACACAGTGTAAAGAAAGGCAGACCAACAGTTTTCTCTGCTACTGTTTGCATTACGTTGCCTTGAAGTTGTTTCATCCAGCTTCCCTGATCCCATCCAAAAAGCAGCTATGGGGCACAGGGAGGGACACAAAACTCTTGAACACAATTAGCTGTTGTCAAGTTTCTTGGTATGTTATAATCCACCATAATGTCACACATAGTCTGTATTTAACTCTGAAATTCCCACTTTGAACAATGGTAACAAAAAGACAACAAAAGAAAAAAAAAAAAGCCATCAGGAAATAATTCTCTGGAAGTCTGTCAGTTGGTTTTTTAAATCACATACAAATACAGTATGTCATCCAGCAAGGCTTCATTTCAGTAAAGGGCTAGTTAGCTTCCAGTGAAGTGTCTGTGAAAGAAAACCAGCACCTTCAAATTAGAAGTGACGTGAGAGGGGAGTAAGGAGACAAAAGGAGGCCACTGGGCACTGAAATGTGGTCATGTGCATTTTTTTTCTCTGACTTATCCAAACTGAACTGTTCTTATGAGCTGAATACAGATGCTGAACCGATGACCACCTCACAGCCAGTTCTGTGTCTTTAGTTCTGAAGGTCAACTGGATGAAGTCTTGGTTTTCTCCACATTTCTTATCCTTTTGAAGGTCATCTCTCTTTGTGTTACCTGGCCTGGTCATGAGTTCAACTCTTTGTTTTTATTTCTCTGTTCCTCCCTCATCTCAAACCTTGCTCAAGTTCTCAGGTGAACTTGATCTGTGGAAATATTGTTTTTCTAGACAACACAAATGTCCCTCAACCATGTATCTCACCCCCCCCCACCTCAAACTCGAACTCACTGCTTCAAGCCTCAGTCCTGGTCCCCCAGTAGGTCTGTGGAGTTGCTGCTCTGTGGAGGTGGAATGGGTCGAGGGGTATGAGCTGGGGGGCTGTGATGTAGTCGCCTTGGGCTGGGCACCCCTCCACCCTCACTGTCTGTGTTGGAGGAGGATGGGGGTGGGGGTGGTGGTATCCGGGGCAGGGGGGCAGATGAAGGTGGTATTCTTGTTGACGTTGATCCTATACTGCTACCTGATCTCAGGCTCTGGATCCTTCGGCACTCTTGACAGATTCTCACATGAGTGCAGCTGCGGGCAGGCAGCATCACAGGGGTAGGGGCAGGTGGAGGTGGGGTGGTGTTTGCTCCAAGTGGATCATCTAAGATCCTTTGGGGCCCAGGCCCCAGATCTGGCTGCCCTGTTCCTCCAGCTCCACCTGTCAGGGGGCCAGCTCCACTGTACAGCTTGCCGTTGCTGAGCCGCATCTCCCGGACCAAGCGCAGGGGCCGAGGGGCCCCCAGAGCGATGCGGGTAGGGTGGCGCAAGGCTGCCGAGCTGCTCAGGGGCCGTCTGCGGCGCATACGGGAGCTCTTTTTACAAGAAACGGCGTTTCTGAACTCTGTGATCATCTCCTGACAGACAGACACCTAAAGGAGAAAAGGAAGGAGGGAGGAAAGAAGAAAGACGGAAGGGAAGGAAGAGGGAAGGAGGCAGAGGCAGGGGAGGAGGTGCCATAGACACAAAGTAGGCAGGCAGCAGAAAAAGACAAGTGGTAAGGCAGTACATAAATAAGAGAGCGGAGGGAAAACAAGAAAATTGAAAGGAAAAGCAAAACAAAAAGAACAAGCCGGCAACAAGGCAGAACAAACACGGTGGGCATGGTAAATAAAAAGAAGCAGGAGAAGTGAGGGCGCAGAGATCAACAAATGGAAAGATGGTTTGAAAATAAATGGAGAGGTCATAGGAAGGATGTGTGGATGGACAGAGATGGGAGAATATCCAAGAAGCAGAGAGAGTTATTACAATCCAAACACAGAACAGCAAAATGTTTAGTTTATGGGCACTTCATTATGGCACCATGAACGGACAGGCAGGCCGGCACACTCGGGCGCACAAGTACAGAAGCATTCACTCACACAGCAACTGTGCACAGCCTCACACACACTCTCTAAACCAAACCTTCACATCCATAAATACTTCTCATCATTCCAGCAGCACGACTACTGCAATATGCACACATGACTAACAAAATGCATCAACATATCCACTACACACAAACATCATTCTCAATGAAATCGTGATTTTAAAAACGTCACGTGCTCACATAAACAGAAACAGTACTCGTTATTGGAGAACAGACACTGATGGCCGAATGACAGGAGGTGTGTGTGTGTGTGTGTTTGAGAGAGAGAGAGACAGAGGGAGACGCACAATGACATGAGTAAGAAGCAATACAACAATGGAAACGAAGAATACCAGCGTACATGTGAGGCATGTAAAAGAAGATACATCATGACATTTAATGCCAGGGAAAAAATTCACACTACTTCTTTATGCAAGCAAATATTGGCATTTCTCAATATTGCTTATCAAACTATCGTGGTTAGCTCACAAACACTTACTGCCATACTGTTAAACACCAAACACTAAAAGGGCACAGTGAAATCAAAACAGGCAGAACATGCAATCAGATTCTCTAGATCTCATAAAATTTAAACACTTCAGCAGGTCAGAGCCGCATACTTGAACATTCCTCTCATATCACATGCACAGAGCACAGTGAACCTCGACTGTTACAGCACAAACACATACAAATGGAGGCAAAAGCTGAAAAAAAAAAACCCATCCATCCATTCTCTCTCTTTCACACACACACACACACACACACACACAGAGACACACACGAAACAACATAATCAAAAGGGTTGGCGGGATGCCATGGGAACCTACTGGGGTGTGTCTGTGGGGTCGGCGAGGGCAGGTATGGGGGCATACCTCATCAGTCTCTGCCGAGCGGCGTGTCGACCACACAAACTCCATAATGGCCACAAACACCGCGATAATGAGGCCACAGATCAGCACCACGAAGATGCCCCCAATGTTCTCCATGCCCAGACCTTGACAACAGGCCACAGGAGACAGACATTAGCACATACTGTACGTGCACAAATACATCAACACTGGGAACTGGTTATTGTCAAACTAGGTTTACAAGTCCTGTGGAAACAGATTTATAATGTCTTCTGTGCCTCTGGTAGAGCTGAAAGAGTAGTTCTGGGAAATCTAATTAGTCTTCTCTTGCAATAAGTTAAACAATAAGCCAGTTTTAGTCATAAATGGCAAAATCACATTCTAATACCAAATACTGAAAGGAATTAGATTCAACTATTTAAGCTTGATACTTAAAACAAACATTAATATTTTGAGTTTTTGCCCTCATTTTTAAGTTGATTAAATAGATTTACTATTTGTGGATTAGTAAGCACCACTTCAAAGTGTAGCTTCACTGTACTTGTTTCTATTATTTCAGTGTGAATGTGTGCATCCTGACATCCTGTTAATGCGCCTGGTGAGGGATAATAGGAAAGTAGTAATGTGCGGTCTCTCAAAATTACCTAAGATATGTATCAAAGGTTGTACACATAATCAAGAATGACAAGAGGAAGCAAAATAAACATGAAGACCAACCGACACCTGTTTGTAAGCTTTAGTCTGCACTTTAATAATTCCAGACACGTTTTCCTCAGTGTGAAAATAAAATCCTGTCTTCATTCTGAAGTTTTGTGAGAAAATGCAGATCTTGGTACCATGTGCCTTTGCACAAATGAAACTATTTCAAGATTAGGGTTTTACTTTAATTTATAATAAACTTTAATTTCATTAACCTACAAAAAAAAGGCCACAATTGCCTTGTTTTTTTTAAATTACTGCACTAATTGTTAATTTGCCTCAAGAGGCTTTGCCATCTGTACTCCATACAACACCAACTATTACAACTATCATTGGACTCTGGCTTAAGATAATGATGAAAAATAACAAAAACAACAACAACGAAATTGCAGAAAATTATTTCAAAAGCTCAGAAACCTCAGTAAGCACAACACAGGGCAGACAAGCCATTTATGTTGTATGCACAGAAGAAAACAATACAGTAAAATTAGAGTAAAAACATTCAGGATGAAAAATTTGGAATTTTAATCATGAAGTGCAGGACAAAGAGCAGAAACGCACCCTGCTGAAAACAGAATTTGGCCTCCCTACACTTTGATTTTTGCATGGATTAAACAAAGAACATACAGTTAAGTTTATAATTTGTTAGAAAAAGACCCGATTTTTGATGTTTTTCCTCTGTACACCATCACAATGGATTTTAAATCAAACAGTCGATATGCGATTGAAGTGTAGCCTTTTGGTTTCAGCAAAAAATTGGAATTACTGTTTAGGAATTACAGCCATTTTTATACACAGTCCTTCATTTTCAGAGGCGCAAAATTATTTGGACAATTGACTGACAAGCAGTTTTATGGTCCACTGTGAGGCCTATTCCCTCATTATTTCATGTAAAATGAAGCAGACATAATAGTTAAGAAAAACAGCTTCACACCATCTAACCAAGTCAGGAGCACTTTCGGGGAGGCAGGTGTATGATTGTTAAGGTCTATAGCAAAGAGCTGCCTTCATGAATGTACCGTGAATGACACCACTGCCTATGCTCAGGAATAAGAAAGCCAGATTAAACTTTGGAAGAAAATATCTAAAAGAGCCTGCACAGCTCTGGAAAAAGAAAAAAAATTTTAGACAGATGAAACCAAGATGAACGTGTGCCAGAATGATGGGAAGAGAAAAGTGTGGAGAAAGGCATAGACAGCTCTGAAGCATACCACATCATCTGTCAAACATGGTGGAGGGAAGGTTATGGCATGCTCATATATGACTGCCAGTGGAACCGGGCCACTAGTGTTTATTGATGATGTGACTGCTGACAGAAGTATCAGGATGAATTATGAAGTGTACAGGGCTATGCTCACTGCTCAGATTCAGCCAAATGTGGCAAAACGGATCAGACAGCACTTCATAGTGCAAGTTAATAATGACCCAAGTCATACTGGAAATTTAATCCAAGCGTTTCTCAAAGTAAAGAAATGGGATCATCTTCACTGGTCAAGTCAGTCACCTGATCTCAACCAGAGAATGCTTTTCCATTATTAAATACAAAACTGAAGGCAAAGCCACCAACCTTCTGATTAGCAGATGACCTGCTTTACCTCCTGATCTACAGTAAGTAATGCTGTTGATAATGGTGCTGATAGCCACATTTTGTTATCAGACTGCCTGTTGTCCACTTGAATTTTTTTTTTTTTTGGCGCCAAAGCTAAGCTCATCATGTTCCAGCTTCATTCTAGCATGCTGTTGCTTTTCTACAGATTTCTATTTCAACTATTGATTGAAGTATCAGAAAACACCTATTTTCATAATCTGTGTTTGTAGTTTTTTGTAATAGACAATCTGCTGCTGGAAGTAAATCGTCTAACCAAAAATGCTGCCATCCTGCATTCTGAAAAGTCGTGGACTTTCCATCTTCTGCAATTTGACCCACACCCACCCAACCAAAAACTTAATGTAAGTGTAATACTAAATCACTGCTTAGTGCTCTTTCAGCCAAATTAAAAATGTAAATGGCCTGGAATGGAGTGCATGACTGAAAAACAGAATTATGGGGCCCTGAAGGGTTTGACATAAACTGCACCGATAAACCTGAATAATGAAATGCCTGGATTCAAGTATTTTGTTACCAAAATCATTTTTAAAAGAGATTTTCATCTGACATCAGCGGCATATTCAGAGATGTTTTCATCATCTGTCATTCATACAGAAGCAGACTTTATACACGCGGACATATACACACAGATATGCACACATATTTAATACATGCATGCAAACAGATACACTCCCTCCAATAAAATTCAAATTATGCACCACCTGAGACAAACAGAAGACATCTGGGAAAGTAGATTGTGCTAAGTACCCTTCGCAAGGACATTAGGTTAGGCATTAGCCATTAGCTGGACTGTAGCAGAGAGTGAGGAGACTATTACTGGGGACATTAGAGAGAAGTTGGGAACGGAGGCAGACAGCTGCGGTCGACTCACCCTTGGCACGGTGGTCCTCCTCTTTGGGACATTGGCCTCCCTCCCACCACCTCCTCTTCAGTATCTCCAGTCTGTTATTCTCCTGCAGCTGGAGGATGGCCAGTGTGATCTCATCTCTGAACGGAGATCCTGGCAAATAACAAGAAGGCTGGATAAGAGCGAATAGTGGGCAAGGTGCAGCACACAAACCCAGACAAGAGAGATGTTATTTCAGTAGAAGAGAAAAAAAAAAACATGAAATGATTAAGTGTTAAAGAGACTAAGGAGAAAAAGAGAGTTGCTGCTGCAGCTTTGAGATGGCTAAAAGTGATCTTATGGTGAGTATAAAGAGAAGATTAGTGAGAGATAAACAGCGAGATTACAACAAGACAGACACAGTGGTTCAGCAGCTGGTTGAACAGCATACAAAGTATGCTGGAAACTAGATACAGTGGACCAGATTTAGAGGGTTTAAAGGGTCCATCTGTGCAAATGACAAATATGTTTTCTTTAGCATAGTGGTATTTAGCTGTGAAGATAATCAACAGACAGTTTTCATTAGAAAGGCTTTCTGCACAAAAACAGTCTCCATAGAAAGTGCTAACAGTTGTTCAGTGATTATCATGCCTCCTTTGCTAAGTCAATGCTGGAGAAAAACACCCCCTGAAAAAAAACATTTCAATCAGGACCACTAATGACTGCAGCAATATGTATTTGGCATCACCTCCCACCACTTCCCCATCCTTCTGTGTGCATGCATGTAAAGCTGGAGGCTGCAAGAGAACCAGCTAAACAAGCCAGTACAGAACAAAATAGGTACCAGTTATAACAGACAGGACACGAACAGGTGAAACAGAGGTCATGGTGGGGTTGCCAAGCAGCTTGCAGATGAGCAGCAACTGTAGGCAACCTAATGAGTTTTAAATAGTATATCCTTAAGGAGATTTGCCAGTTGGATGTGTATTAGGGTAACAGCTGTGCCATCAGTTTTCAGTAGCGTCTTTGGGTCAAGTTAGGCTGACCTGCAGCTTCATATTTAGTGTGCAAATTTCAGAGGTATAAACCATCTAACTCCCAGCAAAAGCAATCAAGGGTCAAAATGTCTGCCTATTTCTGTAAGTTTAAATAGCCGCCTACCTAGAGGTGAGTGAGATAATGTGTTTTGTTTTTCCTTCTTTAGATCCCTCACAAAGGCTTGTTTCACCCCTGAGGTCTGTCTTTGTTTCATCTGTGTCTGCTTTTTGTCTCCAGTCTTCCACACCCTTGGTCAATAATAGAAAGTGAGATATGGCTGACCTCTTTATAGGAACAGATTACTGTGATTCAGAGACATCTCATGAATGTGCTAAAAAGTGGCTTCACGAGAGCTGGGCATGAGTGGAAAAGCAATTAACTGTATGTACGTTACTTCCATTTGAAATAGCTCCTAATCCCAGAGATAAAAAATAAATCAACCATGTACAAGACATTTTTCAGGTCTAATCTCACAAATCACCAACAGATACATGTGTCTATTTAGCATAATTGATCTCGTGCTTCTCACACTGTCATTTAATTAGTTTTTTTTTTCTATTTGTCAATTAATTACATAATTTAAAACCAAGATAGCACCCTGTCACTTATGTTTAAACAGCCTGGTCTCTATTGGAGATGCTCAGTCGCAGTATTTCTCTTCTAGGACTTACACTCAATGGTCACTTCATCAGGTACACATGCTGAACTACTTGTTAACGCAAATATCAAAACAGCCGAACGAATTGCAGCAACTCGGTGTATTCAAACATGGTCAAGACAACCTGCAGAATTTCAAACTGCACATTGGAAAGGTGATTTAAGTAACCTCGAATGTGGAGTGGTTATTGGTGCCAGACGGACTGGTTTGAGTATTTCGGAAAATGCTAATCTACTGGGATTGTCCCACACAACCATCTCTACGGTTTACAGAGAACAGTCTGAAAAAGATAAAGTATCCAGTGAGCAGCAGCTCTCTGGGTGAAAATGCCTTGTTGACAGGAGAAATCAGAGGAGAATGGCCAGAATGCTTTGAGCAGGATGATGTGCCATATCACAAAGCTCAGATCATCTCAAATTGGTTTCTCGAACATGACAATGAGTTCAATGTACTCAAACGGCTTCTACTTTCACCAGATTTCAATCCAATAGAGCACCTTTGGGATGTGGTGGAAGGGGAGATTTGCATCATGGATGTGCAGCCGGCAAGAAATGAGAAATGTTTCCAGCAGCTTGCTGAATCTATGCTACGAAGAATAAAGACAGTTCTGAAGGCACAAAGGGGTCCAGCTCAGTACTAGCAAGGTGTACCTAAGAAAGCGTTTGGTAAATTTATACTGCAGCCATACATATAATATCATCTCTAGTCATGATTGTGCCGTTGACAAGAATCTAACTTTTCTGAAGAAATGTCATTTTAAGCATAAAGGTCCTATAAGAGGAGCCGGTTTAGCATGCCAGAAACACTTCGAATGGCTTCTTTTGATGTGGAGATGTAGCAGCTCTGCTCTGAGACCCTCTTGAATGACCAATCCATGTGTAAATCCCCCTCTACTCTCTCCCCACTTGTGAACAAGGCCCCAAGGTACTTAAAGTCCTCCACTTAGGGCAGCATCTCGTCCCTGACCCAGAGTGTGCACTCGAGCCTTTTCCAGCTACAGTAAGAATTATGGTCTCAAACTTGGAGGAGCTAATTCTCATTCCCACCACTGTAGATGACACTTAATTGGAAACTAAAGGAAACTAAATATTTAGTTTTATAGCATGCTGTATGTAAAGCTATATTCTTTTGTTTGTTTGTTTTGGTGAGCATACCAAAATGCTGCAGCAGTGCCTGTAATTATAAAAAAAATGGGCCAGTGTTACATCTCTACTAGCTTCCCAGTTGCATGATGTTAATTTTACAACTAATTTCAAGGCTTTATTCATAAGTTTAAAGTCTACTCAACAATGTGAGAGTTATACGAGTGACCTTTAAATTCTGGATGAGGCTAGTCGTCTTCAGACATCTTGGTTAAGGTGAAACATAATGTTGCCTGTTTGCTGTGGATGCTGTAAGGCTTTGAAGCGTGAGAAAAATCACTTATTGATGTTTATGCTACTTTTCAAAATCTTTTCACTCATGAATTCATTAGCAGGTTTTAAACTGTGTGCAGTTATGTTGGACCACCCATTAGTTGGTGTTTTTATGCTTTCTTTCACACTTTTCCTAGTTTGGAAAGCATTGTGCTAACTCAAGAAGTAATAAAAAGTGATTTATCAAATGAGACAAATAGCATGTTTAAGTAGTAATAAGACTTTAACTAAGAATTATAAGCAACTATTTTTTTTAATCTTTATTTAACCATAAAATGAAATCCTTCAGATTAAGAATCTCTTTTGCGAGAGTGTCCTGGACTGACATTAACCTACATGTAGGACGTCTTTCCAATAGTGGGAGAAACAGCTCCACTCCACTCAGAAGGGCCGACCCAGGTTTGAACCCAGGACCCTCTGGGCTAAGCACTGAGCCACACACTGCCAATAATAAACTAATGGATGTAGTTTAAACAAATATCAAAGTTGCTCTGTCATATATTTTTAAGAAACTGATATTTAACATACAGAGATATTAAAGTAGGTATTAGTCTCTGGAGCTTGAAAAAAGGCGACTGGACTTCTTTTTGTATCTTGAAGACGTTTCACCTCTCATCCGAAAGGCCTCTTCAGTTCTCAACCAAATGGTGGAGAGACCCAGGTTTTAAACCCCTGTGGGCGTAGTCCCTGGAGGTGAGTATGACCCTCTATTGATCATGTGCGTAGACACATGTGCCAAGGTGTGAGAGGAGGCGTGGGTCATTTAATCAGTGGTTTCAGTTGAAACCAATTTAGGAC
>JASGAU010390713.1:0-21932 GCA_030220045.1 Australoheros facetus | reverse complement strand
TCCTCCACATCGAAAGGAGCCAGTTGAGGTGGCTCGGGCATCTGATTAGGATGCCTCCTGGCTGCCTCTTGGGTGAGGTGTTCCGGGCATGTCCCACCGGCAGGAGGCCCCGTGGTAGACCCAGGACACGCTGGAGAGATTATATCTCTCGGCTGGCCTGGGAACACCTTGGGGTCCCTCCGGATGAGCTGGAGGAGGTGGCTGAGGAGAGGGAAGCCTGGGCTTCTTTGCTTAGGCTCCTGCCCCCGCGACCCGGCCCCGGATAAGCGGAAGAGGATGGATGGATGTTTGGGAGTTTTCTGGTCATATTTATCTCCTGCTCAGATGAAAATGACACTGGTTGGGATGTCTTCTTTCTCCTTCCTTCTTCCAGGAGAGCAGCTTCTGTCTGATGACATGAGTCTGCCCGCTGACAGGTGATTCCCTCTGAGCCCGTCAGACCACCGGCTTAACGCCTCACAGCGACGCAATAACGTCTGGAGACGACACACGTTCTAGTTCCACAAACCCGTAGAGTAGAAACTGCTTGTTATGCATGAACTGACTGAAAATGAAGATGATGCAACAACACAAACTTTTTTTTTTCTTTTTTAGTATCCTGAATGCTTTTTGTTATAGGAACATGGAAGAAGTCATTGAAATAAGGTGATCACTTAATGTTGTATAAATACAACAAAGCTGCCCCTTTAAGAGAGCCAACATCACAGCTTGTGTTTAAAGTTGTTTTTCTCCGTTCGGGTTTTGTCTTTATTTAGAGATTTGACCCCTCAGTGCTGCTTTTTGCTCGTCAGCGTGGCTGTTAAAGAGCAGCACTGGATTTATGAAAGTTTGTTAGTCTCATTATTTAACAGCCACGTACTTAGTTCAATAAATAAATGCATCAGAGTAAAACATGGCTGCACAGCTGTTTGCTTAATGACTGAATCTCTACTACAGTGTCTTTAATCATTTATTTAATTCAATGTGTATAAATGCTTTTCTAAGTCTGCCCTGTCTACAGCATATATATGTAAATAATATGTAACCTGTCAATAAGAGTTTAGTGTTTTTAATGCCAAGCTGTTCATGCTGAGTTCAGTCTTCCTGCCCGTCAGGCTCAACACCTGCTCGGCTTCCTTCACCTATGTCCCTCGCAGCATCAACACTTTTCATCACTGCTCAAATGCTTCGTTTTGAAGACACTCTGACTTATCAGCAGCATAAATTCTCTATTTATTTTTTTATTTTTATGAGGTGAACCATTAGCTTTTCTTTTAAGTTATGTAAATGTCTTTGCTCATAATAACAGCCGCAGTGGCACATCAGTCTTTATTTGACATTTGAAAAGGCTAAACGATCACCAAATAACGTGAATTATGAAACTGCTGCTGTCTGTGGGCTGAAACTTCGAGGCACGGCGCGGCCTCCGGTGATGCCCAGTCAGATGTTTTCACTTCGACATCTGCTCGAGCATCACCGACTGCAGGGCAACAATCTGACCCACGCACAGCACACCTGACAATTATTATTAATTTAAAGCAGCAGCCTAAGATTGGTTATTCTCGTGATTTTGTAAAAAACAGCAGCACCCACTTAGCTTAACTAGAGCCCACCCACATCTGCTGCTCTCCACTCCCACCGATTCAAACAGCGCTGATGTGGAACAACTGCTGGGATGTCTTATCGCAAACTGAAAATACCTGCAATAGCCCTTTTTTTTTTTTCTTTTTAAATTCCCCATTTTAACTCTGTAGTGAGTGAGGCAGCACTGAAGAGCTGAGGCAGCAGCAGCTCTGTTATTAGTAACACCTCTGTGTTCCTGCTGTGCTGTGTCAAAAAGTTTATATATGTGGGCAAAAAAAAAGAAGCAAATCACTCTTTTTAAAGGGCTAGTACACCCAAATTAGATGTCACTGTGTGATTTAAAAAAAAATTTTTTTTTTTGTTGTACAATTCGATTCCTGTTATTACAAGGACATGATGAAGGGGAATGCAGGGCTGCTGCTAATACACTGTTGATTAATGTACAGGTAATTTTCTCAGGATTTCATTTGGTGTGTTTAATGTCCCCAATGAGTGAAAAATGACTGCCATAGAAAAAATTATAGGCTAATCAGAAAGTTTGCCCATTAATTTCCTTTTTATCTAGATTTACTGAATGATCGCAGGACCTCTAGGTGAGTGCTAATTAGTTCGGGGAGCTCTGAAAAATGATTTTCCTTCTGGTTCGCCTTACTGTAGATAATTTAATTGGAAATATGTGGGGACCTTTTTTTAATTTATTTATATTAAAGTGCTCCTAATGAAAAGTCTGTATTATCCACCTGTGTTTTCCCTGAATAGAGGTTTCTGAGTGATTTGGAACAAACAAAACAAAAATAATCTGCACAGAGTGAAAGTGTGTTTCTAATTTTGGCTGAACTGATGCTTTAAACTTGAGGTGCATTTAATTTTCCGAGGAGTTGACGGCAAAGCTTAATAAGAATCATAATTATGTAACGTGTGCTCTGCTGCGCTGCTGGCTTTTCTTGATGGATTAATTATTTCTCAGCTCACTTCTTTGAACAAGCAGAGCGAACACGAGTCAAACGCTGCTGCTGCCGCTTCGCTGGGAGGAAACATGTCTGGAAGTCGAGACCTTTTCTCCTTCATCCTTCAGCCGTATCTAATTTTAAAAACCACTTATTCTTCCTGTAGCTGGGAGTCTACATTGTAAATATGTTGGTGTATATTCTTCAGAGGCTTGCTGTACATGTGCCTGAAAGTGCATGGCTTTATAGACTGAAGGAAGATGGACGTCTTGTGCACACTTTCTAATAGAAGTCGAGCAAGTTGATTGCAGCTCTTCTCGTGATTTCCATCTTCTCGCCTGTTACCATTGCTGGACACGTTCACATACATGACAGAAACATGGAAAACCTCAGCTTCTCTCTGACCCTTTCACTTATTTGTGTCCAAAGGTGCTTTTATTTTAAACGTTTCCAGAACTCAGTCTATAATTTTATGTGTAGATTTTCCTCTTTTTTTTGTGTGTGTAATAAATAAAACATTTGATGATATGACAGTGTGCTCTTTTGCAGTGTCTTCTATACTGACATTTGGGCCAAAGATGCACATGTATGAAATTTGGTAGAGATATGTAACACCTCAAGTCTTATAAAACATTCCTCTTGGAGCCATGCCTCAAACCCAACAGGAAGTCTGTTTTGAATTTAAGGCACAATTCTGGCCCTATTTTTGCCATTTCTTGGTGTTACACATCAACGGTCTGTTCCCAGGAATTTAATTTGATCAGCCTGTTCTTACTGAATCTCATCTAAAGACCTTGGCATTGCTAAACTGTGAAGCTTTTGAGGTTTCCTTAAAGGGCGTGTCTATGGCAGCGTGGAGAATTAATTCGCTGTGGCATCGGAAGTTGTCAAAACTCAATCTGCCCCAAATTTGGCAAACTTGATAAAAGTCCAGGCCTGGAGACATGATGGAGTCGCCCATCCATCATCCATCGCTCAGTGCAAACAGGAGATGAGCCTTTTGAAGGAAGGAACAGAAGGACCGTCACCGCCAATTTTCATTTTCCTCAAAGCCTGAACTGCTGGAATGGAGAGAATAAAGCCAGATTATGAGAGGGGTGAAGTGATGAGTCTTTTTATAGAAACAATGTGGAGGACTGCTCACTTTTGTAAAGCTGTTTATATAACAGCAGACAGCACGGTTACACATGAAAGCCCTGTTACAGCATCACATCTCCACACACGGCAGCTTCACTCCGCTGTACGTGAAAACTGTTATTCTCTGTTGCAAATGAACAAAAAAACGGCAAATTTTATATCCCTCGAGCATGTTTGACCAAACCACATTAGTGACTTCACCCTTTTGCCTGTTATACAGATGGCTGCGTTTTAATTTTAGGCCATAAGAAAAACAAAAGGGGGACCATCTGTGAGGTCACCCACAGGGGTCAAGGGAGCCCTAAGGTCTGGATTTACTGCTCAGTCAGTAACCGGAGCCAGCAGAAAGGTAAAACTCGAAAGGTGTGAGAAGATAAATCGGGAATAAAGGAAAAAATTAATCAACCTTTGGTTTTTGTAACTGTGACCCGTTTCAGCCTCAAAAGGTTAATTAAACCAGTCCAGAAGTTTTTGTCTCAGACCTGTAAGAATTGAGATCAAAAAGGGTTAGTTGGTGATTTTATAAGCAGTTGTGGGGAGTAGCTACATAATTATTAAGTCGTGTGTTTAAAAGTGTAGGAAAAACCGGAATGAAAAGCTCAACTTCACCTACAGTTTTTTGTCTGGGACTAGGCTAAATCCGCTGAACCAGGGAAACAGGCTTTATATTTTTTAGGAAAAGAAATAGAGCCTTTTTGGAAAAAAATATTTTGTCTGCTGATTAGCAGCACTTGGGAGAACAAGTTCCCAAAACTAAACAGGTTAAGCATTAGGGGTCGGGATTAGGTTTAAAATAACCTAGACCTCAGAGATTTAAAAAAAGAAAAAAGGGCAGCAGTTTTTTTCAAGATTAAACCAGCGCCATCCCTGAAGCCAGATGACACACATCAATTAGTTAAACTGCAGGAATGTCTTAAAGACTTTCCTGCAGGCCTGGATGACCTCTAATTTCCTGCTTCTAAATTCAGATAAAACTGAAGTTCTTGTACACAAATCTTAGAAACATGGTGTATAACCAGATACTTACTCTGGATGGCATTACCTTGTCCTCCAGTAACACTGTGAGAAATTTTGGAGTCATTTTTGTATTTACCTTACAATAAAGCACCTTGAGGCGACTGATTGTTGTCATTTGGCACTATGTAAATAAAATTGAATTGAACTTCCCAGCTTTGTGAACTTGTGATCCCCTTCAAAAGGAACACTGCCCTGTTGTTACTCTTTATCTTTCAGAGATGTTTTCCATTTAGAAATCCCCATTAAGGCCCCCCTTTATACAAAAAACCCGGTCAAAATTCATAATTTCATTAATAGTTTTCAGCCCTCTGATTTGTCAGCTTATCATCACTTACAAATTGAATATTAGTATTAATAATTAAGTAAATTAATGCTTTCACTGTTGATATTTAAATAAATCTTGCCCTATGTCAGCTGGGATAGGCTCCAGCCCCCTGCGACCCTGAACAGGATGAGCAGAAGCGAATGGATGGATGGATGGTAGCTGATAAGTCACCTGTTCTTCAGTAGGGTTTTAAACCTTTAATAGGAATGTAGTGGGTTGTTGTTTTTTGTTGCTGGTGCTGCTACTTCAGTAAAGGACTTCAATACTCCTCACCACTACTTATGCAGTTTTTTAATGTAGGAAACTTAGAGGTGTCGATGTTTCCCTTTTGAAATACAGTAAAATACAAGTATAATGATCAACTAATGCTCAAGCAGAAAGTCTGTAGGTTTCAAAGTTAATAAAACGTAAGCAAAGAGATGGTACCTGCAACCTACTGTATTTAGGTTGCACAGGTGGTCCAACACTGCAGCGTGGTGGTTAGCTGTTGCCTCATAGGCCTGGGTTTGAATCCACCTTGGCCCGGGCCGTTCTGTGTAGAGTTTGTATGTTCTCCCCGTGTCTGTGTGGGTCCTTTCCGGGTACTCCAGCTTCCTTCCACAGTCCAAGATATGCAGGGTTAGGTTAATTGGTGATTCTAAATTACCCATGGGAGTGAATGTGAGTGTGAATGGTTGTTTGTCTCTGTGTTAGCCCTGCAACAGGTTGCTGACCTATACCTAGGCTCCCCGGCCTTGAAAAGGCTAAGCTGAAGAAAATGGATGGAGGTGATCCAGCTCCTTCAGGATAGCACATTCATAAGTGCCATCACAAGAAAGTTTGCTGTGTCTCTCAGCACAGTCTCAAGAGTGTGGGGAAGATGAAGACCTGAGGACCAGTATCTGCTGCTGGGTTGCTCCAGGATGAGCACTGTCAAGGTTCTATAAAATTCAATTGTTTTTATATAGCCCCAACTCACAACAAACAGTCACCTCAAGGTGCTTTATATTGTAAGGTAAAGACCATACAATGATTACAGAGAAGACCCAACAGTCAGACACCCCCACTATGAGCAAGCACCTGGCGACAGCAGGAAGGAAAAACTCCCCTTTAACAGGAAGAAACCTCCGGCAGAACCAGGCTCAGGGAGGGGCAGTCATCTGCCATGACTGGTTGGGGGTGAGCGGAGGAAGACGGGACAAAAGGCACACTGTGGAATGAGCCAAAGATTAATAATAACTAATGATTAAATGCAGAGTGGGGTATAAACAGAGTGAAAAGAGGTGAATGAAAAAGAAATGCATTATGGAGAGAAATGCAGGTTTATTTTGGTCCATACTGACATGCTGCTGCACATTTGTTCATGATGCAAATCACCCATTCCTCCACATCCCATTAGGGCTAGTCTTTCCTCTATTGGATTCAGATCTGGTGACCATGAAGGTCACTTAAGTGCAGTGAACTCTGTCATGTTCAATTAACCAGTTTGAGATTATTTGAACTTTGTGACATGGTGTGTTATCCTGCTGGAAGCAGCAATCAGAAGATGGGTACACTGTGGTCATAAAGGGACGGCAATGAGCTGTGATGCTCAGTTTGAATTTCAGCAGGCTGTCTTCAACGTGTCTACATGCCTAATTGCATTGAGTTGCTGCCATGTGATTGGCTGATTCAACATCTGGGTTAACAATCAGTTAAATAGGTGTATCAAATTGTACAGTGACTGTATATTCAAAATACCCAAAACTACAGCCCTCTGTTACTGCAAAATTAAGGTCCAAGGTCTTTAGCTGCATAGCAGTAAACAGGAATCATTCCTCTTAGTAAGAAGTAAAGTATATTTTAGAAGGGAACATCCAGGAGGATGACAGGTTGTGTGAATTATAATAAGCAGAAAATGAGTTATGCTTTATTTTGTACTGTTCTCATCATGAGGTAAAAATATCTATTTAATGTTTGTTAAAATGTTTAAACCCAGAAATGTTTTGGTGCCAGATGATGAAATAATGAATTTGATTTACAGGGGATCTCCCTTTATTTCTTGGAAGCATGGAAAAGACACCAGGTTGGATTTTTTTTCTTTAGTGCTGATGATGTTCGTAAGAGAAATGCCAAGTCTGCACAATGCTGTGGTCCTGCAGCATATAATGAATATTTTCCTGTGCAGACTTTCAATTCTAAAGTATCTTCTTTAGGTTTAGTTTTCAAATCACAGATATGAACCTTGTAAGAAACAGCCGGTCAAAGGCGAAAGTGGATAAAATCCATCGATCACACAACCACACTCATTAACCACAATTAAAAGGGAAAAAGAGCAAAATGAATTAAAATGTTAATAATATTTTGGAGGTAGTTGATATTTTTACTTACCAATTGTTCATATTTATTACTGAAAATGTGCCTGCAGAAAGTCCTGTTGATACAAATACTGCGCAGGTGTTAGATTTAATGAATCAAATACCACGGGAACACATCAACCTGCAGAGTTTGACTTTCTTATGTAATGTCAGACAAGTCATAATTAAAGAAAAGGCATCAGCCAGAGACTTGCTCTAATCTTTATATACATAATTAGTCACCAGTTACAATACACATATTTATATACTACAGGAACACAGATAATACAGGTACTCAATGTGTGTTTTACTTTTTTAAAATTATTTTTTCATTACTTAACCTGCATGTTGAAGAAGAGCCAATCATAGGGTTTGTCTTCAAGCCTGGAGGACAAGAAGGAGAGAGGATCTCACCCTCAGCCCCACTCCCTACTCCCCACATATCCACTGGTCTACATTTGAGCAGTGCATAGGTCTCAGAAGTCCTAAGTCCTTTTCTAACGCTGATACGACTTAAATGTCCCGCCTCCTTTATCCCAGCTCTTTACAGAAGAAAGCTTCATATTCATTCTTCTATCAGATGAGGAAGCTGATCTGAGATATATTTAGATAGATTGTAGGACTCCTTTATAAGTAAAATTAATGGGAAACTGACTTCAGGAACTCACCCCTTATGCTCTTTCAGTATGGTTTGTACTTTGGTGCATCCTTCAGCAGAAGACAAACCCGCAGAGAGCCTTTTAATGCAATGTCATTATTGCTTACAGAGTAAAAGAAAAAGCTTTTGTGTACATAGACACAGTGCAGATTCACGGAGGGCCCTATAGTTGGACAGTGATGATGTGAAAGCAGAGCCGAACCTCTGCTTGCTTTCATCATGAGGGCAGGGACACATCTGACTCGAAGGAACATTTTAAGAGCAAGCAGAGCATGAGCGGTGCTGGACATGTATGGTGTCTCAATCTAAGGTGGAGGATTTACCACAGGGAATGATGGTAAATGCTTTCATTGCTTATACAGTGGCAACTTCTGTGGGTTTTCAGTATGATGGGTAACACTGTTTTCACATGAATACAGCCAATGGCGTCCTGGTCGCTGATTGCGCTGTTGTGGTTTAAAAAACTAAACAGCAGGAGACAGAAAACTACAACTGCACTGCAAAGCTGGAGTGGCCACGAGTAAAACGAGCTGCACGGAGCAGTTTCCTATAGCAGAGCAGAACCGCCACCAAATATCAAAACCTCTTTAACATCAAAGGAGAGCCTGTTATAATTAATCAAAGTTAGTGTAATACAGTCTTATGTTGGAGTAGATGGTACAAACTGTCTGCTCGATATTTAGTGTTTCTTCAGATATGGCTTCAGGATATAAAACGATGCATCTGAAATGTGTATTCAGGCTGCTACCTGGTTACTCAAGAGGCAGACATGCCAGTATGTCCCAATAATTCAAACCTAAACCAAATTAAAACTGTATTAAACTTAGCATTGCGGCAATAAATGTTCATGAAATCAGGCTTTCAAGTCTCTTTTAGGAGTTATTAATTCAGAATAACTGGACAAAAAAAATGCATTATGCTTCTGTTTTAATGCACATATGATAATGCAGTAAGTAATGGTGCAGTTGTTCTTTTTGTATGCTTTTGTGTAGCTATGGTTACCTCCATGCACTTGTATTCTGAGTTTAATTTTCCAAAGTGACAAAACACAATTATTAACATAGAAGAATTTGATAGTATTCCTGCTGTTTTTCCCCAATGTTGGTAGGATGAACCCTACCAACTTTGGTGGATGTATGCCTTCCCCTCTAGCGCCACCATCCATCCACCCACCCAGCCACCCATCTTCTTCCACTTACAGCACTGTAACTGATTCACTGGACATGCAGTTCATATGCAGAATCTGCATATAAAGATTGGTGCAGTTATGACAAAGGAGTGGCAAGAAGCCAAACAGCACGTGGAGTTATCATTTTCTATAACTATTTTTTTTTAATAATAATTAGTTAGCTATACATATTCAGGACATTAACTGTTTTCCTTCCCATAGATTACCTGTTGCACATGTGAAACTAACATAGGCAAATCTCACACTCCTGATACAAGCATCTCATTTCACGGAGAAACCCTCGTCATAATAACGAGGCCCTGTCACCTGATGGCGGCTCTGCTTCTCCAGAGTTCGTGGCTTTGTGAAAGCTGTGAACTAAAATAGTTGCAGCAGCTTGATGTGTTTATGATGAAAACCTACTGATATGATTGGCTTGTTTTTTTTGTCTTTTAAGGCTAGTACTAATTTGAAAAAAAAAGAGAGAGCTCAAAGCTATTGCAAAAGTTTAAGCCAATAATTTTAATGCATGTTTTCTCATCTGGGTGAGAGAGAGCAGGGTGAGCATGAAACAGCAGCGAGGCCACAACTGGACAACTCTCATCATATCCTCACTGCCACCTCAGCGGGATTCATACAGCCCACTGGTTGACTTTTTCAAGTAGATATCTCACCAGCTTATGGACTAAAACCATTGATTTACAAGACAATTATTATATGTACACTATTCCAGCACTCAATTAACTCACATTACTCATAATATACACACACATCCATTCCTAAGTGATTTTTTTTCCTAAGATGACTTGATTTCCTTTGTTGCCGATCGTCTTCAGGCTTCTGGAGACAAACACTGCAGTGACAGTCCCACCAAGAGATCCAGTGGCTTTAGTTAAGTGTCTCGACAGTACATTCCTCAAAAAACTAACCTCACCCTCAAAAAACAACCCAAAACAAACAAATAAACCTCATGTTAACCCTCTTCACCAAGTCACTCAAACATTCTGGTACATGAGGTACATTCTGCTCATGCTCACCACTATTCAGTCCATAGGATGGTTACAGGAGCAACACCGGAAGGGTTAGTGATGCTGGGTGTTTCGTCAACCAGCGAACGGGTCAGGCAAGCAGAGGAATGGTTTACAGAACCTGGTTATCACTAACATTTGGAAAAAGTGGAGGTATACTGTCACAGGAAGAATGAATATGTACACGAGATAGAGTAGCAATTGGATTTTTAGTCCCAGTAGGCCTCATGGACCAATGCACAGATTCTCAGGGTGGGGGTGGGGGGAGGTCGCAGGTGGCCACCATCCTCAAAGTGGGCTTCTATTTGTTAGCATAGACGATGTAAAAGATGGGCGTAGCTTCCAGGTCTGAAAAGTGAAGCCAATGTGGAAGTGCCTTAAACATTCATTCTTTTCAATGGCCAAGACTTCTCCTATAGACGTCTATGGAAAACCATACCTCAGTAAAGAGTTTATGGCCTCAATCACGTGTTTCAGGTCCTATAGAATCATTAAATCCAGTTTTTAAAGGAAAGGAGGATTATCCAGCGTATGCTCACTGGCTAATGACCTATGACTGATAAGACGTCATTTCTGGTTTCAAAACACCAAATGGAAACGCTCAGCTTCATAACAGAACTTCAGTAACTGATGTCACAGCGGCTACGTCCATTTTTTATACTGTCTGTACACGAGTTCATGCATAGTGTAGCCGCATAAAATGATTATGTTCTCCTAAGTTTTCTTGTTGTTTTTTGGTTATTTTTGTTGTTTCATTTGGTCACCCTTCTAAAAGATGGATTTTTATAACAAATAAAGCTGTAGCACTAAGCAATTGCAAACAGGTGAATATATAGATGTACCACCTTTTTTTAATCTGCCCAGCTGGCTAGCTAGCTAACTGGTATTAAAACTGACAATAAGAGAGAGATGGCACTCAATGAATCCTGAATTTACGGGAGAAATGGCAAAGATGGTGGCTAAGTTTTATCAGATTTAACAGGTGATTCTTAATGTTTCAAGGTAACTTAGATAATGATTCAAAATAACTGTCTATAGCTCTTTGCTGAGTGGAAAGACTCACTTCTAGCTCTCCATTTAAAGACAAATATTACTCAGAAGTTTTACTTGTATGCCATGTAGCCAATGGCATTTTTTGAGAGTGGTTAAGGTTACGTCCACACATACGTATGTTTTTTTTTTTATCCAGTGCAGTTAAGACCACGCCAAAACAGTTGGAGTTTTCAAAAGCTCGATATTCAGTGGACTAAAATGCCATTTACATATTGACAAAAAGCCAAAAATACACAGAAAAAGCTACATTTGCCAAAATTCCTGTGTACGTGTGGGCACAGTCAAGTCAAGTTTTTCTCATGGACTCTTCTCCCAGGTCGTTCGCACTCCACTTGCCATGACCCTGTGCCTCACCAGTGGGGCGCAACCCACAGTTTGAGAAACACTGAATTAAAATATAATTTTCTCAAAGGAAATGTTATAGTCTTGTTAGATTATAGCCATCGCGTATAGTGAGATACAATAGGTTACACGTTTAATGCAAAGTGTGATTAGACTGAGTTTGAGTGTTATTAGTGTTTATTAGAAAGGGATTAATGAGTCCAATATGAAAATTGTCCTTATAGCATTATATATAAAGTCAGTCAGAGGATAATTGTTTGATGGATACACGGTTGTTTGGTATTTATGGTTATGAATTACTGTTTAAGAGGATCTCTGAGTGGATATTTGGGGTTAGATAAGAAAAAAAGGGTAAAATGACTTTTCAGGCAAGATGTAGACAAGATGGTATAAAAACTGACAATGAACATTTTTGTGGCCTGATAAGATACCTGAAGTGAGCCTGTTAGACAGCAGAGAGGGCCTCTCCATGGCAGAATCTAGATCAGATCCAATTATAAAGGCTCTGTGAAGCCATAGGAGTAAGCTACAATGGATTTCTCTGACAGTGGCAGCTATTTGTCTATTCATGCGGCATTGAAAGAATTGGAAAAATTAGCTTCCAGCCATAAAACATCCCCTAACGTTAGAACTCAAAAAAAGTCTGCAAAAATGTTGCTACAAGACAAATGAAACAATGTTTGGTTTATAGTAAGAAATCTTTGATTAATTGTGCAAATTTACATCTTTGATATACATGTTAGCTGTAAATTAATTTGTAAATTGGTGTTAATTTTTAACTGTTAGTTGCTAGTTATTTTTTGGCAGCAACCTGGATAACAAGTCAGGTAAACCAGTATTAATTTATAGCTTTAAAGTAAGAAAATACAACACGTCTTCTTTGTAGCAATTTGTGTTGTTTCCAAATTAAATGCTGTAGGCTACATGAACACACGGAAGTCGGAACAACAGCTTTCCTGACTGGGGAAATGGGCTGGTACCATCTCAGGAGGATGTGAATGCACAGTATTAGCTGCACTGAGTTATGATGATGATATACTTTTATGCAGTGACTCTTTATTTACATTTTGATAACTCTGTCTTAGGCTCCTGATGTATAAAATGTGCAGATTCTCTCTATGCTGTTTGAGGACATTTTGGGGACATTGGCCGGGTCACTTTCTTCATAAGAAGTTGAAACCACTCTCACATCTGTAGACTAAATTAAATATGAAGCCACTGCAAAGCCAGATGGCAGTTAGCTTAGCTTAGCTTGAAGACTGGAAATAGGTACCCTACAAAGAAAAACTGTTTGGGGCATTGAAATGGTAACATCCTCTATACGTCTTGTACATCTGTTCCATTTAGGTGCTAAAAAGTTTTACATTTGTTAACATAACCTCAAATTTGATATAATGTTACTTTAGCAAAACACATATTTATATTTTCCTATAAAATCTCCATGTAGTCTGGTTATTTTGTTGCTATAATAATCATATAAACTTATCAAATTACTATGAACAAATGTAACAATGCAGTATTATGTAATGTTTATAGGATAGTAACAGGTGACCAAAGGTAACAAAATCCACACATTAAATCTTGTTAAATTTTACACAAATAAAAATGTAAAAGCACATTTGGCTGAGAATCTCCCTTTAATTCCCCCCTTTTATTTGGGGGGAAAATAGACCTTTGTGCTGCTTTTGGCTGTTCTAATGAAAGAAGTGACTGAACCAAGTAATATTTCACAGGTGAGGCATTATCTTGCCATAATTTACAGTCACCAATATTGTGAATTTGATATGGCACAGTATCCTTCTCTTACACTAATATAAAGTGACTGCCGGTACTAAACTTTCACCTATCCATCAGTCGACAAAAAAATCGTTCCCATTTTTATTAGTTTTTTCTTGCAGAGACAAATTTTGGCACCACCCAAAGAGCTGTTCTTCAGGGGTTTCATTAAGCATAACTTACATTTTTGTAATTTATGGCTAGAAATAGTAGGGAGGTGTCAAACTGGGAAAACAAATAGGTAGGTTAAGAAAACCCCAGTATTTTTGTGGCACTTCTATTTTGAGTCATACACAATTATATGATTGGTTTATAAGATTAACCGTTACTCTGCAACTTCTTGTAAAAAAGGCGTGACTCATACAGCTAAATGCCAAAGATATTTTTAATAGAATTATAATTAAAGACACTGTCACACCTGCTAAAAACGTTTCTGTTTGACCATCAGTATTTGTTGTAATCCACCTTTACATGAATTAGCTTTAGTTATTTTGTACTTACAGAAAGATTACAGTTTACAAAACTGGTATCTGAGCCCATATTTTTTTAAAATGTTAGCAAATATCCTGTTTCATTGAATTAATAAATTTAACATCTGGAAAATATTGCATGATAGACATATCACTGATAGATATTGGTGTTATTTATGGGTAAATATCAGTGAGCCAATCAGCTGCTGGTTAGAGCTTCATATTTATCAGATAGACATGAGAGTGGTATCATATTTTCTATTTAGCTTGCATGGCATCGTGATATGACTGGGCTGAAAGCACAAGCCAGAATTGTCTTTAATGCTAATATCAAGCATGAATTGAATAATGAGTGACTGGGTGTATAAAGGACATAGGCCTCAGTATTATGGAAGGTATGTGTCATGGCCAAACATGAAATAGATGTGGACTGTGGGAAAACACTTTTGTTCATTGGGGTTTCTGTAAAAGGTAAAAACAGCTGGAATACATGCAAAAACAAAAACTACGTGCCTTAACAAAACTACAATAAAGTTGTTCTTTTTAAATGCCATCCTCTCCCAAAACCCCATTATCCCAAGAGTATGTGACCATCTGGACTACTAAACTACATGAAGAATTTGTTCAGGTAAGTGACTGCTAATCTTTTATAATCCAGTGCTAAGTGCTTTTATCTGTAGACAAATGTGGCTGGATAATGGCTGGGTCATTGACTGCATTGGAGGGGGCAGAACAGCCAGTCCGAGAAACCAGGAGCAACAATTGTTCCGGCCTCCTCTACGAATGTTATTCATCTGCCACCGAGGGACTGCTGAGGAGACAGAGAGGCAGGCTGTGCTATTAGAGCTTAAATTAATGCTGGGTCGCTCGACATTCTCAGCTTTCTCAAGAGAAAAAGATATGCGACATCTCACCGTGCATTTATACCTGGGTATACTGAGAGAAGCAGAAAAAAGTGTGTGTGGATGATATCACTTAAAAGCATGAAGTTAATTTACAGCTACAGAGATAATTTTGACTGTCTTCTTTTCGTCTGTCCACTTTGTGTGAAATGTTTATGGACTAAACCAGCTAAAGTAGTTGGGTGGTGGCTTATACATATTATAATGAGGAAGTAACAATAAATCACAGTAAAGATGGTTAAAAATATGTTTGAGGTCATCGGAAACCTTTTTTTTTTAATCAGCTGAAAGGGATCAAATTCCTGCAGGGCAACAAGCACCTACGGCTGAATGTTCACAGACTTTTGACCAAGCAGTGTATTTTTATTTCTCCAAACAAAGCAAGAGGTGAGTTTTTTTTTCTCCCTTTCTTAATATTCCAAATTCTGTCCTGTGTTGCATCTTCTTTCTTTTCAAAATAGTCTTTGATGCCTGTGGAGCGACCAAGCACATAACTTAATCTTAAATGTGTTCAGACTGAATATTTTTCTCAGCACTGAAGAGCTTTCGTAGTCCAATATGGAGCCAAACTCCAGCTAGCTAACAACAAACTTACTTTTAAAATGTTCCTGGACTCTGGTTCTTTCTCTTATTTTCCTTTAACCTCTCACTTTTATCCTCATTAATGAAGTACTCAGATTTAAACTTTATATGAGGCGCCTACGGTAAGCTGTGTCCTTCAGTTGAACACATCTTATTAACCTGCACTTCTAGCTCTGGCTTTCATATTGACTGATCATTGGTCACAATGGAAAGAATGCAGCTATGAGCTTTACCTACAGCATTGAGAAGCGGGGCTTGTGTTACAATTGGAGACATTTCGGCTTAGGACAGAGCACCACTCCTCCGACAGATTCAATAATCACATGACTGCAGGAGCTACAACTACCAACTATCAAAGAAAGACATGTTGACGTGTTGTTGAAGGCGAAGGTGGATGGGTTGACTGCGGGGCAGGAAGGAGGACTGAAGAAATGAGGGAGATGGTTTGATCTGGGTCACCTCTTCAAATGGTGGCATCATGGGGCAGCTGAGGCACTGCCACTTCAGATCTCCGGTTGGAGTGGCGCTGCATGTGGGGCAGCAAGGGCCCAGATGGTAACAGGCCTAGCAGCTCCCTGGATCTGCTTGGCCACCTCCGCCCCCACCGGCGACTACCATAAGCAAGCTTGTGGCTTCGCCTCACTGCCTGGCCAAACAGCATGGCTGTGTGGGGCCACAGTGGGTCCGTGAAGGTAGAGATGCTGGCCTCTTGAAAAGGGACACAGGATCTGCGCCTCAGTGCGCGTTCTCGGAAGATGTGAGAGGCCGTGAAGAGGTTGGGGTTGAAATCGAAAGAGCCCTGGGTCAACGAGATGTGGCCTTCCAGTGCCGGTCCCAGCAGGCTGAGGCTGGTTCTGTCCGTGAACGAGTCCGTTCGGTCTTCGTAGCCAAGGTCAGCGGGAGCTGAGCACTGCTGCAGGGGCCAGCCTCCACGGCTCTTACCCCCAATGTCCGCAGTGCTGCCGCCCTCACCTCCATCACGCTCTGCCCTGACTGCTTCATCTTCCTCCTCCTCCTCTTCTTGCTCTTCCTCCTCCACCTCTGCTACCTCCTCCTCGTCCACCACCTCTCCCTCCACCACACCCTCCTCGTCCTCCTCGGTGCTGGTGGGCGGTGGCGAGCGCGGGTCCCGCAAGAAGACCACTATGACAGTGATATTATCACTAGAGCCCGCATCCCGGGCTGAGGCCACCAGTTTGTGCGCCACCATGGTGGTGTCCCCAGTGTTCTCCTGGAGATGATCACTGACCACGCGCACCGCCTCTTCTGGATTCACCGTGTCCCAGAAGCCATCACAGGCCAGAATCAGGTAGTCTTCTGAGCCATCCAATGGGAAGATACTATGGTCTGCGTCACCACAGATGTAGGGTTTGTGCTCCGAGTCACCTGTCAATACGGTAACAGTTTAATCTGTGAGGATGTGTTCAGACAAAGGAGAGATAGAACAAGGACATTCAAAATGATAAAGATGTGTTTTATGGGAACAACCAAGTGGCCTGAGGCCATCAGGGTGAGCTGGTGTTGACATTTATTTTGCTACTCAAATCTCAGCAAATCCCACATGTCCTTTCAAACTTGGCAGGTTTATTGTTGGGGACCTGAGTAAGGCAGTGTTGAGTTTGAGGTCATTTTGATGAGCGCTTCTCTGTTAGAGTGACTGCAGCCTGCTCTGTGCAGAGTGCGGGTCAAACACACACTCACACAGGCGTATTTGTTTGGCTTTACATTTAACACTCACAAATAAGTGTCAACCCATTAATCTAACCAACCCTAAATCTAACTAACTTTAACCCTAAAAGAAGTCTCAACTCTCAAACTGGTTCTTAAATGGATGTGAAAAACAAAAAATTAGGGTTAGGGGGTTACTTTTACAAAATTTCTTCATTCTGATGATCTAAAACTCAACCTGGTTCTCACAAAGAAAGCTGGATCTGTTTTTATGTGAAGAAGCTGCATTCACCTTCTTCACATTAAAAAAAAGGGTCAGGACCACAGGTAGTTCTGTGTATTTGATTTGGTAGATTTTGGTTTTTTAAACAGTGGATGCCCTTCCTGACACAACCCCAAAGGGATTTGTGTCTCCTCCTGGGACTGAACCGGGGATCTTTCAATTGCCAGGTGAATGTGTGAGCTATTGCACTATGGAGCCGTTTGGATATGTTTTTGTGGACGTGTTTTCATCCCTTTTTTTACCCCCTTTGTCTTTGGTTTCCTGTGACAAATGCCTTCAGTCATGATGTTTAGATGAGCGATTTTCGAGAAACGTACCACCCACAATCCACCCACATTCAGTGAGTGCATCCTTCTAGGCGTCCTTTTTTCAAAATAGAAACTTTACGATTAGCTGCATGTGAGATGTTTAGGGGTCATCTGTAAACTGGAGCTACAAAAACATGGCTCAGAATGGGCATGAGTATGCACTAGTATTTATAATCTCTTGAGACTTTTGCAGTACAGGGAATGTGCATAAAAAGCCCACCTATTGCTCTGGATACAGACAGACTGCCGTTGACCCTCCATGTTCCAAACCAGATCACACAACCTCCGAGAGCCTCGATCCTCTGCTTCTCATCCTGCAGACACAAAAACTGACTGTCATCATCTCATGCAGACATTCTGCAGCAAATAACTCAGTACAATGCTTTACCCTCCTCTGCTGTGCACTTAAAATCTGAAATACCGGTGCTGCTTTTAGATTAATGGTCCAGGAAGCAGGCTGGGACAAAGCAAGGATGAAGGATAGTATCCTGTGTTGGTGAGCAGTAATGGAGTGCAAAATTTACAACAAATTGCAATAATGAACAGGCTGTGCAAAGCTTATGAATCACCGAAGTTTTCCTATATCCAGATTTTTAAGGCAGTTCAGTTTTTTTGACCATGATGTGTACCTTTCAGGTACAGCTCAGCAGGCAGATAATATAATACTGCTCTCACATTCGTTTGTGAAATATGAAGCTTTGGCAGAAATCACCCTAAAATCTCACTAAATAACACATTATATCTCATTTGTTCTCATTTCTTTTTTCAAAAAAAAAAAAAAAAAGAAGTGTAAATTAATGTGTTGTTTTATCTGAGTTTATTATGTGCCAGAAGATTTTTCTGGCTGCAACTATTGATCCACAAAAGTTTTCGCTGCCTGCCAACTGCTCAGAGAAAATAAATATTTTGTCACATAATGCTGTAAAATGGCAACTCAACATTTTTACACTTTAGTATTTGGGCAGATTAAAACAACAAGATACAGTAACTGCATCTTTACATAACGCAAGTGCAGGTGCAGCTCATCTGAAATCCACCTGATTCCAAAATGCACCAACTTATAAAACAACTTTTTATTAAAAGATGAAAAATGATTCTTATTCATCTTATACTGGACATGGTGCAGCCCCTCAGTTCGTCCTTTACTCCTCCATTATATATTGATATATTGATATGCATTGCATCATGTAGTTAAGATGATTTAAGCTTTGTGACAGTGTGTTATCCTGCTGGAAGCAGCCATCAGAAGATGGGTAAACTGTGGTCAGCAACAACACTCGGGTAGGCTGTGGTGTTTAAATGATGCTCAGTTGGTGTCAAAGAGCTTAAAGTGTACCAAGAAAATATCCCCACACCACCACCACCACCACTACCTGAACGGTGACACACGGCAGGATCCGTGCTGGATGTTGTTTATGCCAAATTCTAACCCGACCATCTGAATGTTGCAGCAGAAATTGAGACTCATCAGATCAGGTAACATCTTTCCAATCTTCTGCTGCCTAATTTTGGTGACTCGTGTGAATTTTAGCCTCAGTTTCCTGTTCTCAGCTGACAGGACTGTCAGCTGGTGTGGGCTTCTGCTGCTGCAGCTCATCTGCTTCAAGGTTCAACATGCTGTGTGTTCAGAGATGCTCTTCTGTATACTAGCTTGTAACGAGTGTTTATTTGAGTTACTGTTGCCTTCCTATCAGCTCAAAGGAGTCTGGCCATTCTCCTCTGGCATCAACAAGGCTTTTTCACCCAGTGAACTTGCACTCACTGGATATTTTCTCTTTTTGGACCTTTCTCTGTAAACCGTGCAGATGGCTGTGTAGGAAAATCCCAGCAGATCAGCAGTTTCTGAAACACTCACACCAGCCCATCAGGCACCAATAACAATGCCATGTTCAAAGTCTCTTAAATCACTTTTCTGTCCCATTCTGATGCGCAGTTTGAACTTCAGCAGGTCATCTTGACCGTGTCTACTTGCCTAAATGCAGTGAGTTGCTGCCATGTGATTGGCTGATTAGATATTTGTATTCTCGAGCCAGTGTACCTGACAAAGTGACCAGTGAGTCGATATATGAAATAAAGAAGCATAGTAGGTCCCCTAATTCATAAATGATTCATCATGTCAGGGAAGTATATGGAGAGTGGAACTGATAGCTTTGCATGCCTCACCTCTCTGTCTGGTTTATGTGGCTTCATCAGCTCCACCACCTGCCCTTTCCTGACCAGAATGACCTGGGAGTCTCCCAGCCAGGCCACATACAACGTCCGGCCTCGCAGGAACGTTACCACGCCTGTTGTGCCGCAACGTAGGTTCTGCCAAAAGCACACGTCATAGTATTCATATAAAAACATAACTGCAGCTGCAGCTGCAGCACCATGAACACTGTGAAACTGTCACAAATTTGTAAATATGCTGAGAACATTGAGCTATTAAAAAAGATGTCTCTGTGCAATTATACTCATAGCATAAATACAATAAATAAATTGTGCTATTACACTAAATAAAGTTTTGGTTAACACAATAGATTAGTATTTCATAGCTCTACCCTGCTCAGGACTACTGTGCTGTAAATATTAATAAATGGTTTCATCCTTGGATTGTGAGGTTACCTCTCGCGAGGCCTTCTTCACAAAGCGTTCATCGGTGAGCTTGAAGGCTCTGCAGAGCGCCTCGCTGGGGTCCTGGCTGAAGGATTCCTGGTGTACTAAGTTGACGTGAAGGTGATTGGCTGCATAGATGGCAGCATCCACACCGCCATGACCGTCAAACACAGCGAAGAAAGCCTGTTCTTCCTGATCCTGAGAGACAAAAAAACACAGGAGGAGCTCAAAACAAAATTTACACATAATGAAAATACAACTGAAGTACAACAGTGACTGTAGGGAAGGAAATAACCACTCGTCACTGGTTTCAGACGTATATACAATAATCTTACTATCAGAGGAAAAAGCGACCAGACCTGCAGGTAGGTATGCGGATTAAAGGCACTCAGGACAGCTTAACAGATTTTCTGGTAAACAAGCAGAACTGATTACTGGATAGTTGACAAAGTCAGATGGACATTATGTCATATTCCTTCCAGTTAAGCTTATTCCTTGATGGAATCTTCCTAAAGGGATTAATAAAGTTTAATCTAATCTAATCTAATCTAATCTATACAGATAATAGGTCGCCTGATACTCCTAATTTGCCAATGAGCAAAAAAAAGCCACATAGATTTTCTGCATGCTTGCAAGCAATGTTGCGCAGGTATGTGCTTTGTTAGCCATTAAAAGTCTGTATACCAATTTGAAATGTGTGCATTAATTTGCTTTGGTTGCTGAGCAATGTGATGATGTCATAAGATCAGATATAGATAACAACCTTTATGAGCCTAAAATGTACCTCTGTGCTAATTTTGGTTGCTCAAGTCCTGATCATGTATGAGGAGTTCAGGGACAAACAGAGTTTACAGTGTTTCCTTTGGGTAAAATTGACTTATATCAGCATTCTTTCTTATGGCCCGCAGGGGGCAACTGCTCTGACTGCAACCTCAGAAAGCCCTTATTTTTAATCAATTCAATTCAATTTTATTTATATAGCGCCAAATCACAACAGCCGTCTCAAGGTGCTTTTTACTGTAAGGTAAAGACCCTACAATAATTACAGAGACCCAACAGTCAAATCCCTATGAGCAAGCATTTAGTGACAGTGGGAAGGAAAAACTCCCTTTTAACAGGAAGAAACCTCCAGCAGAACCAGGCTCAGGGAGGGGCAGTCATCTGCTGTGACCAGTTGGGGCAGAGGGGAGAGAGACAGGACAAAAGACTCACTGTGGAAGAGAGCCAGAGATTAATAATAACTAATGATTAAATGCAGAGTGGGGTATAAACAAAGTAAAAAGAGGTGAATGAAAAAGAAATACTCAGTGTTCCTGAAATGTTGAAACAACATTTTATGGTCCAATTTGGAGCAATATAAATAAACAGGATATGTTTAGGATGCCCAAAGTGATACAAACACTTGAATATGAGGTGCATTATCATGTTAATATTTCCCAGACAGGAATTCCTTTTATTTTTCCCTTATTTTCTATTTGTATATATATGGTGGATGTTCAAAGCTTTCTAATAATGTGCTGCTTTAAATGTTCAGTTTCAGTATTAGGTGGAAACATTTTCTGATATCTGTGTATGTTGACACCCTTTTAGACTCCCACACCTTGTCCAAGTTTGAGGACTCCTATTAAAGAAAACCACTATAAAAGGAGCCATTGTTTCCATAAAATTGTTCCCTGATGGAGGCTTGTATGCCCTAATGTGTCCCTTGTTTTTTGTTGTTTGTTTTTTAGGTTAAATATGTCCACGCCAAGAAAAAAAAAAGGCCTTTTTGCTGACAGTGAGAGCAGATATCCCT